>WEDG01001070.1:0-72979 GCA_017591395.1 Schistocephalus solidus
TGTTTGCAGAATATGCATAAAGTCGTTTTTTTTTTACAGTGGTCGATTGTCTTCGACCCAAATGTTCATTCAAATTTTGCGTTTTACACTAAAACGTTATGTTCTTATAACCTGACTCCATGTCTTGCACTTAATTTTTTAAGAAATTTTTTCCTGATTATTTTTGAGAGTCCATATACCAGACACCGCATGTAGAAGTCTGGGAAACATACTGAGCATCTGAACCCCTCGCTACTGTGTAACACAGCAGCAAAAGCATCGACGACACACGTGTTTGGGCCAAATGCAAGAACCTGTATCAGATGTACCGTATAATGTCTTGGCCATAAAATATTCATACTCCTTGTAGTACTTCTTGTTTTTTGAATGGACGTATTGTCGTTATTACTCAGAAGATGATTGACTTTGACACAATCGTTCATTAAAATTTCGGGCCCTGACAAAAAACTTCATGTCCGAATCACCTGACTCAATGTTCTGCTTTAAATAATTTCAGAAATTATTTCCCTGATTAATCTGTATAATCCATATACCAGAAACGTCAAAGAGAACGTGGAAATGCCCACTGAGGAGCCGAACCCCTCGATGCTGTGTCACGCAATTGAAGAAACATCGAAAAAACACGTGTATGTGCTTTAAGCTAGTTCCTACGTCGGAAGAACGGTTAAATGTCTTTGACATAAGATTCATACTCCTTGTATAACTACTTGTTTAAAGAATGGACATTAAGTGGTTATTAATCAGTGGATGATTAACGTTGACCAAAATGTTCATTTTTATTTCGGTTCTGACGGAATAAAGTCATAATCAAATCACCTGACTTCAAGTCCTGCAGGTAATAATTTCATAAATTATTTCCGTGATTATTGTCTGAAGTCCATATACCAGAAATCGCAAAAAGAAAGCTGAACGACCCACTAAAAAGCCAAACCTTTCGTTGCTGTGTCACGTAGCAGCAGAAAAGTCGGCATAACACGTGTCTGGGCTTTAATATTTAACCCATGTCGGAAGTACGGTATACTGTTTTTTTCATATAAGATTCATACATATTGTAGTACTAATTGTTTGTCGAAAAGACATGCAATGGTTATTTTACAGAGGTTGCTTATCTTCGACCCAAATGTTTATTAATATTTCCGGTCTGACGCTTAAAAGTCATTTCCGAATCACCTGGCTTCAAGTCTTGCACTTCATTTTTTAAGAAATTATTTCCCCGATTTTTCTCTGGAGACCTTTTACCAGAAACCACACGAAGAACGCTGGGGTACCCACTGAGGATCCGAACCTCTATGCGCTGTGCCACGCAGCACCAGAAACATCGGCGACACACATATTTGGGCTTTAAGCTAGAACATGTGTCGGAATAACCGTATAATGCCTTTGCCATATAATATTCATACTATGCGTTGTACTGCTTTTTTGTTGAATGGAAATAACATCGTTATTACTTAGTGGATGAAAGTCTTCAACCCAATTGTTCATAGAAATGTTTGCCCTGACCTAAAAAAGTAATGTCCGAATCACCTGACTCAATGTTCTGCACTAAATAATTTCATAAATGAATTCCTTTATTATTATCTGATGTTAATATACGAGAAACGTCATAGAGAACGCGGACGGACCCACTGAGGAGCCAAACCCCTCGTTGCTGTGTCACGCAATTGCAAAAACATGGGCAAAACACCTTAATTCACCTGAATTAATGTCTTGCACATTATTATTTCAGAAATGTTTTCCCTTATTTTTCTTTAGAGACCTTGTACCAGACAACACATAGAGAACACTGATGATCCGAACCCCTATGTGATGTGTTACGCAGCAGCAGACACATCTGCTTAACACGTGTCTGGGTTTGTAGCAAGTACCTATGTCGGAAGAACGGTATAATGTCTTTGTTATATGAGATTCATACTAAATTTAGTATACATTGTTTGAAAAATAGGTAGAACGTGGTTATTAATGCAGTGATTATTAGTGGTCAACCCAAATGTTCACTAAAATTTTGAAACTGACCCTGCTCCTTCATATTTATTTCGTTGATTCGTTAACGACTTTTTAAATGGCACCTTTTTACACTGCCCCACTTTCATAACTTTTAATTTTGCACTATTCCATGCTGAAAAACTTATTTTTGGAAAAACATGTTTATCATGGGTGCAATGATAAATTCCCTGTGCATTCGAAAAATAATGAATATTCCACAAACACAAACTCTTAGTTACCATTTTATTGAATTGCTTACGCAAAGCACCAAAGTTTGCATTGTAATTGCTCCCACCAGCTCCTTAGTTTTACGATAGTGACCCCAGGTATTTTATTCATTTATTTCTTCTTTGGTAAAAATGCTTTCATTCATCCTGTTTTACATTTTTAAGCTTCTCAAAATTTATAAAATTCCTCAGAATTCGAATATAACATGAGGACTGGGTTTCAATTTTATTTGTGATATAAGAAATGTTGTCTTCCTTACGATGGATTATGCATTTCAGACTTTATCTATGTTAAGCATGTTACAGTCAGACTTCACTTAAATACTGTAAACAATCCTGCTCTGGAATCAAAGATGACTTAAGACAGTGGCAGCGGTCAGCTGGCATTAGGCTGGAGGCATATGAGGTTTAGTCACATGCTGTTAAAAGAAAGCAAATATTCGTTTTTACATGTATTCCAGTCAATTTTGCCTCCGTTTTTGTTGTTATTGATGAGATACCTACCACAACGTGCCATTTATGTGTAAAACTCTTTTTTACACATATTGGTCTTATTGAGACTCCTTTTCATAATCGATACACTCTTGTTTACTATTGCGCCTTCACACAAGCAGTTGTTTTTTTTTTTACATATAACCATTGTCCACCACATTTTCCTCTTTTATATTAGACATGCTCACCTATGTCATATTGCAAACGTTGTGTAAAAGCATGGAGCCTATTTGATAAAACATTGCCAATTTATTTATTCAATCTCATCAAAATCTTAGAAGTGTTTTTAAAACTGGTTTTCTACCAATTCTCAACATCATGCTTTACATCAGCCCCAAAATACTCACATTAATGTCCTTTTATTTCTTCCATTTTCTTCACAACACCCGTCTTCCTTTGGGCTCTTCCCAGTAGCATAACAAGTATCTTTACAGAAAAAAAATCTCTGTAACAGCCTATTTATACAGAAAAAACTAACTTTGCTTAATTCTCTACCGACTGGAGTGAATTTCTTTACCGGGAACTGTTGCTATCCGTTTACGAAGGCAATGAGGTAAGAGAAGATGAGGTCCGTGAGATATGCCATCCCATTAGTTTTTTTCAAATTCAAGCAAAGAATCATATGCATTACAGCTGCCAGTTATAGGGTATCTCGATTTTTTAGTGAACGATATCAGCATAGATGAAACAAAGTAAGACCTATCAAAACCAATTCAGTTTTTTTTACCCATGTCTAATGCCCATCGTATGGCACTGCAGCAAGATGGGTAGCAAGATAATTTTTCTTTTCGCACTCAATTAGCTGTCAAATTATACCAAAATTGAAGTCAACTGCAAAATTCAGCATTTATTTCTCAAAAAATGTATTTAAAGAACGAATGTGCACAAAGCTGCATAATTTACGATTTAAATGATATAACAGAGATGGCTTCTGCAATATGCCACAAAACAGAAGTGAAATGAAACCAAACCATTTACGTAATACATATAAAGCATAATTTAACAATATAAGCGCAAGATCAGCATACAAGTTTGCTTGCACTTTTAAAAAATAAACTAGAGCGGTCGCGTCAGGTCTAAAAATTGGACGGAATATAATGAAATAAAAACAACAAATTGCATATATATTCAAATCATAATGTTTACTTTACCAGTGTTACACGGAATAAAAACTAAAAAAAGGTAGCCGTAAATAAAATAAGAGGCATTTTTTTAATAAATTTGATAGTGTATAATACTATGGCATTTAAAAAGTGATAACGTGATTCTACCAAATTTGTCATAAATAATTACTTTTTGTTATTACCTTAAAAATGTGAAATCTTTTCGCTTAACCTTTACAGTGACCAGCATTTCATGTAAGGTGAATGCACATGTAGCGAAAGAAGCTGAAATGCAATTGATATACGAGCGAATGCAGACCATCATACAGTAAACGCTCGGCAAAAGGCATTTGGATGAGCGTAAACACTAGATCTCAAGTATTTATAACTAAACAAATGCATAAATATGCAGGCTAATTTGTTTAAAGTGCACACGTGAACTTTCCACATGTAGGCTGATAACTGTTGGCGCTGCATTTATAACTCAAATGACAGTACATTCTGAGGCAAAACAGCAAAGCTTGTAGAATGAATCGTTTATACACAATACAGCTTTTGCCCCAGGCAGGTAGTATTGGCAACTGTGCCCTTGAAAGAGGCCTATCACGACTCAACATCAAATCATACCTGAAAAAAGTCGATTTTTTTCCAAAAGTGTACAGCAGTGATCTTACAGCCTGTCACTAAACTTGCTTTTTTTCTCTTGATTGAATTGCGTAATTCCGCCGCCCTGTGTGCCGCTCTCGTTGGTTCCAAAGACAGCGAAAGAGAGCTGCGACTCATGAAGTGATGGCAACCTGTTACATGTTCCAAGTTAGAAAGCTTATTGATCTCCACTCTATCGTGTCAGACAGATGTCAACTGCTTACAAAAAAGTCACCAAATGCGCAAACAAATGGTCGTTGAATTGCTGGATTCAGGCATATGTGATACGTCTTCACTTATAATGGTTAAGCAGGAAAACTACGTGTTATAGGAAGAGAAACGAACACAACGAAACGCACACAATTGTTTAACTTACCTATTCTTGAGCATGAACTGGCTTTGTTTTTACATGCATTGTATGTATTAAAGCGGTTTTCATTGCCACCAAATCCGCTATAGTTAAATTTTACGCAACGACCAAAAATGTAGCTGAATGCATATTGGATAATATTTTGTGTGCCTGTTCCTTTTTCAATACGCTTATAGCATATAGAATGGGATTCTAAAATGCAATTGTCATAGGTGGGAGATAAAAGGCCATCACAATTAAGATAATGGTATGTAATTTGCATTTTGTTGTGCACATGAAAACGTTTTTATGTTCAAATAATAAACAAAGGTATGCCAAGCTTCGAAAAAGATGCTCGCGGATGCGAAAATGTTTTTAAGCTAGAATGATTTATGCCTGCCTGTACTAAGAATTCAAAAACAAGTAAATATCGGCACGCAAGAGTAAGCAAAGTGTGATTTAAGGAAAATGGCCTAACATTTTTTCGATTTGAAACTTCTCATAAGACTGTTTTTACACTTATTGTGCCATGTAGTCTATTTTTGCTTATGTCGTTTCAAAATAAGTCCTACACAAAGTCGTCTTAGTTTTTCAACCACTGAAGGCAGTTTAACCGTCGACGAATCGGTAAATTTGCAATTCGGCGTTTTGGCTTGTTTCCTGTTATGTTACACGTCTGGTCATTACCACTTATCACAGAATTCGGTTTTGGCCATGACAAGTTTGGCATTGTGATGGTTGCCGCGCCCAACGTAAAGGACAAACAATGCAATAGTAGCCATTTATAACTCTTAATTTGGCATCAGCTTGCATATGTATAACAGCAGATACTGGTATAGAAAAGACAAAAAGCTGTTTTTTTTGGGTTGTGAGCACAACATTTAATGCTTTCATAATTTTCGCTTCCTCCATAGCATTATAAGCGTTAAGATGTTCCATGTGCTGTCCGTCGACATCAAGATAAATAATTAAACTTATTTTAACTTTCTGTTTCTGATACTTTAAGCAGCCTGCAACTTTATTATATATTTCTCTATTGCATTGAGCTGTATAATTTTGTCACCCTGTTTGCTGTCATTACCAGATCAGCAGACAGTAAGCTCAAAATTTTTATGTGTCACAAGCTTGAATTAAGACAGGTTGGTGATCCCCAGCCTATCTTGACAGAGTTATATTGACTTCCTAAAATTATATAAAAAAACTGGTATTGCACTACACACCTTTTCCTGAAATATTAAAAATCTAAAGGCATTAGCTTTGCTTTGACTTTGAGCAGTCAAACAGAAAATGATGTCATGTATAAACGAAATCCAAATCCCATGTGCTCATATAACTGTTTGTTTGGTAATTTGACGGTTAAAATTCCTAAATTCTCCTTCCGTTATTAAGGGACTTGCTTTTTCATCACATCCAGCGTATAGCAAGTACTTTTTTGCGCATCACATAATTGAATTCGTATCGCAAATTATGTGTCTGCATGACCTATTATCTTGGGGTTGGATCTGATATGCAATAAAAATTCAAGAAAAGCCTTGTGTTACGAAAAAAATATTAAACGCTTCGTCATTCATTTTTTTCAATAAACTCTTTTTTTACAATTCGTAAAAAATGTCTTAATTGGCCGTCATTTTCAGTTGACACCCCTTTTGTTAGCAGTAAATTTTAAGGTAACATGCTTCTTCCTTTTTTGTTTTTTCTCCACATTAATGATATTTCCTCCGAAGTTGAGCACTCTCGGTTTTTTTATGCAGACCATCGTTAAGACGTATATTCCTTCTCTTAATCTTTGTACGAATGATGCTTAAAGGAAATGCACGCAGACTTGTTTGCTCTTTCCGCGTGGAGCTCAACGTGGCAATTGGAAGTCTGACCTTATTTTCGGTACATGTGCTTTAGGCTTGACAGAATTCACAACCAGTTATTTTTCAAGGCACCCCTATGAATGAATGGTCCATCATCAAGGACTTTTGTTTAAGCAACCAAAATAATTTAGATCTGTCATCTCATCTCAATCTTAATTCGGTCAATGCTGCCCAGATATGTTCCTTCATTTCTTTTAATTGCTCTCATTATAAAAAATTAATTCAGACTAAATCAAACATGTATTCTTCCCTTTCTTTAACATTACTGTCCATTTTTTGGTTGTATGACCGAAATTAGCCGTTGTAATTTTGATAGGTTTCAGGACATTTTACTCAAAACTCTTACCTTTAACCTGTTTAACTAACTCGTGCTAAAATAGGTGGCATATAATTAACCTTAACTTAATAAGCATTCGGAGAATTGAAGCAAGTTTCTACCTCCTTAACTGCCTTTATAATATTTCGAATATTATCCAAGTACTCTAACGTACAGCTTACGTAATTCTTCACAGTTAATGCGGCCTCCGTTATCCTGCTTAACTAAATGATCTTTGTTCTTTGCTTCCTGGTGTCGCTTTCTTTGTAATAAGCAGCCAATCATTATAAGGCTTTCGAATAACCTGCCTTAATGTAAGCGAAGAATGCACATTAATCTTAACACTGATTCAATTTAAATTTATCTTTCTGTCTAGCACCCTTAATTGTTACGCTTAAAGGCAATCCATACGCATTGGGATCACACCTCTGGTGCTGAAACGCAGCCTCTATCGTATCATGATTTCTCCTATAAAGAGGACTGCTTTAAATGCTTAAACATTCTAAAGTGACAGTTTTCCCCGTTTAATCCCACAAATTACATTCAAGATATGCCTCACATAAAAGTGTCGAAGGAAATGCTTTCACTATGTGCTCCTTTCTTATTTTTGACTTAAGTGCATTGCGTGAAAGGTCATCGCCAATACCTGACTTCTGTTAAATATTTTCTGAAAAAGAATTTGCACTCGCTTAAGTTTATTATTATACAATGTAACTGCCCTTCCTGGTACTCAAGTTAAACATTTATTATTATATCTAATGTTTGCAAACGAAGTCATCCAGCGAAAAAAAGTAAAGCTTTATTTTAATCATATTTTTCAGTTAAAAATAATAAAATAAATTGTTATATGTACTCACCAGGCAATTTCGCATTCCCGCGCATAAAGGCTACCAGGCTTAGTAGAACTAATGCTAGCATTTTTGTCGATTTTCTTTATTCCTAAGCAGATCCTTTTATATTCGTCCTTGCTCGTGTGTTGCTGAAGTAGTTTGTTTTCCTAGTTTTAATTGATTGGCATGGCCAATGCAGGGTGAAATGGTTTGTTGTTGTTTTCGTTAACCATAACTTGGCAAATATCATTCCGGATTCATATCTTCACCTTGCTTGAAGAAATACCTAAGCCATGTTAGGAGAGCACCCAGTTTCAACAGCACCGCTGTAGTGCAGCAAAAACGCCGGGGTTTGTGCTTCACAAACTCTGATATCCAATCGGAAGAATCAAAGAGCATTTTTAAAAGAAAAATTCATATCTGCGTCTTTACATGGGATTAGCCAATTATGGATTAGGATGATCCATTTTTTTTTTGCCAGAAATTGCAATAAACCTATAAACTCTAGCAGCGGCAAACTGCATCCATTGAAACCTGGTATTTTTCCTAGTCTAAACATGAAAATAATGATATTCGTATATTTGAAAGGTAATATCCGATAATGCCGTGAATATCAGTCTAGCAGTAGAAAATTATCCTAGGGGAATATTTTTGTTATTTTTTTGCCACTTTATGTCCAAGGAATGAAAGCAGTTGAGAACGGGAAATGGGGAGCACAAGTGCAGTTGGCGTACAGTCACTCTTTCTTTTTTTATAGCACCAAATATATGCGCCAGGCAAGAATGCATTGGTGGAGGGTTGCTTTCGGTCTTCTAAAGAAATCATCAGTTGTGGGCTGAAGAACCAGCGCCAGTGCTCTCCATCGAGCTGGAGAGAGTTAAGAGCGTTTTTGCAACCATAATTCCTTTGAGCAGCTTTGAATTCATAAACCACGTGAAAGTTATCTTGATCAAAGCATTCATTTGTAGGATAATTATAATCTGGAATATTGTATCTTATATTGCTATAGCATTAACTGAAACAATACAAAGATGCCAAACTGCTCGCCCTAGTCGAAGAATTAAGAAACTTTGCGTTCACTACTCCTCCGAACATGATCAAGCTGCCTCAAAGTGATCAATGTATGTCTGCCCTCTGTAATCGGCAAAACCATAAGGCTTCAAAGTGTAAAATCGCATAGTTTTGTTGAAAAGTAACCGAATAGTTATCCGATGATGCATATTTTTTTGAGAAAAATAGGTTGGACCAATTTTATATACTTGCGTTTAGTGGCATAATGGAAACGAGCAGTTTTCCAGGCTATCCTTATGTTCATTTTATAACGTATGAGTCTACTGTCGATCGATTGAACATTGATGTGGATAACCCGGTAATTCTGCGGGCTTTAGAGACAAGCAGCACAAAATGATCTGAAAGGTTAAAAAGGTTAGATTATGATTTGCCCACATCTTTTACGACTTCAGACACATTATTCTTTTGACCACCTATGCTTATTTGATGATAATGGTCATCGCCAACGACCACAATGGAACAGTTTTGCCAAGAAGAGCTAAAGGCACCAAGAGCAGCACTACTGGGCAAAGGCCTCAAATTAGTTTTTTAATAGTTCTAGCACAGGACCGAGATCTGGTGACATATAAAGATTCACATTTGTTAAATGGGCGGCAAACATTGAGTGCCTTTAATTATGTTATTCACCTCATATTTCATTGACAAAAGACAAACTAAAGGCGGGCCAAGCCCACTACATTGAATAAATCAACTCCTCACACGTACAGGTTTGGAGATAAAATCGGAGATCTAAACATGTTGGGTGCTTTATGGCAAGCAGGTCAAAATAAATTTAAGAGTTTAACCGTACGTACTGGAAGAAAAACAGTTCAAGAGGAGGAATGTATCATAAAAACGATAAAAGGCCTCAAAGAAGTCTAAATTGCCTATGTAAAACGTAACACTCTGGTCCGCAGAATGGCTAACATGATCAAATCAAGATAACTGACAGGGGTCAAAAGACAATATTTTGAAGAGCGTAGGCTGGGCCGCACACATAAGGTTATTCATTTGTAAGTTATTAATGTCTCCTAGATCTTCGAAGCTTCGTTAAGTGTGTTGAATGGCAAAAAATTATCAAATGACGAAGCTTGGCCGTGTTTAGGTATAGGCAGAATTCGCAATTACTTCCATTCACTGGGAAAGGTGCGCTTTCCAAAGCTAGTTTACTTCATATAATTATATATTTAAATATATCTAACATAAGGGATGAAATAATATCAATAGCATCCACCTTTTTAACACTGAGTGAATTGACAGCTGGTTCTCGAATATGAGATGGATGAAAAGGTCCAACGGCGGACGTAACGTCTAAAATGTTGAATGTCAGGGTTTTGAGGATGACACTGACCAATATCGGATGTTCGGAAGAGAAGCGATTAAATTTTTTCCTAATATTTTGGAAGAGACAACATAAAAACTATCAAAGCGCAACTTGTTGTGGAAAATGAGAGTTCTAAAAGTGCCTTATATGACTGCTTGCCACGTTTTTCAATGCGTTGTTTGAGTATGGAGGAAAATTGTGTAGCATTTAATGGACGGTTTTCGGGAATGCACCTTAATCAAGGTCTATGCTGCAAACCATATAACCCATCCAAGACAAAACACATGTTCTGAGCTTCTGAGCATTGAATTCGTATATCACGTACACGCAAAATATAGCCAAAACAAGGTCTTGCCCGTCAAAAACCAACCAATTACTGAAGGAAACTGTAAAACATGAAATAAACATAGACAATTATAACATTGTTTTGACAACGAAAAGATTCGCAAAGGAAGCGATTAGTTTTGAAAGCAGGTTCATTAAGATAATAAAGGTGTGAAATGCTGAGTTGTTCTTCAAATAACAGGGAACAAATCAGCATTGTTGTTTGAAATACACATTTAAACACAATTTTACCAAATAATGCTCACTTTTGCTACTGATTACAATATAACATTTGCTTATCACCCTCCCTACTATATGTAAGTAACGGAACTGCAATTGTTATAACAATCGTATCAAAAACCCTAACACACCACTTCTGTTTGTTTCTGAAAGCATTTTTTCTGAGCGAATCAAATAATAATGAACATTATCGGATGATATTAATCATAGCGTCTTTTTTGGAGTTTGCCGTTATAATTGGCTGCAAATGAGTCCTGTTCACTTGTCATGGCGTGTTTGCTTGGTTGCACATTGTACGGTACCAGATTTAGTTCAACAGCAAACACCGCCTAAGACAACACTCGGACTTAAAGATTTCAAAGAAACATAGTGCGTAATGGTAAAAGAATATATTGATGGTACTGTCTACCGCCTAATTGGGACGATAAGGCCTACTCGAAGGGAAATCAGCGACGTAACCATAGCGCCTTGAGTGCATTGTGTACTCCAAATCATGCGCAGATAATAAACGATGCCATTTTGAAAACTCGCCTTCAGCACGCATAACATAAAGAAGCCAAGCAAAGGAACTATGGTCATTCTGATCAAGGACTTAAGGTACCAAATAAGTGTTTGAAAATAATCAAAAGAAAATAATAATTAACTGAATAAAAAGTTGTCTACTATCGGCTTCAACTGCGTATTGTTACAGACGGATACTTGAGTCGGCGTTATCTTTGTTTACCGGTTCGGTTCCCTATCTTTTGAGAGCACTTTCAAAACAAAGAAAAAGCTAAAGTAAAATAATAAAATTGTGAATTTATGTGCTCCGTGTGAGCAGAAAGATATGCAGGAAAGTAATAATCAGTGGTTTTAGATAAAAGGCAGTTTTAAATATAAATCGGTGATTCATCTTTTTATCACATGAATAAACAGTTTGGCATAAAATATTTAACTGAAATTGAAACTGAAAAACTTATGCAAGTGAAAAGAGGGCAGTTTTTAATGAGCCCGTACTTTAAAAAACCGTGTAGTTTATAATAACAGCTTCACAAATTTTATTGAGTGTGAGTGGTGAGAATATAAGTAAGTTTCATTAGGAGATGTAAAACAATGCACATAGCGGTGCTTTTTCACAGATGAATTCGAGGGACCGACAGCAGAATAAAGCCTCGAAATCTCAGTAACAACGGTTGTATTCTGATGATGGTTAAACAAACGGAAGTGTTTTAAGCTGTAGGAGTCCTATTTGTAACCCGACGGAAGGCTCCTGGATTCACGATGCATGGGTACGTTGTTTGCAAACGCTTTTGATAATTACTTATGATCCTTTCTGGACATTATGGTGGAAAGTGTGATCGACCAAATCCCGCTAAGTGTCCAAGCCAGGAGATGAGAGTACGGCTTCCGCAGATCATCAATGCACTGGAAGATGCGACCGTGCTCATTGACAAAACTACCAGCAGCTGCAAATAGGAGGATTTTACCGTCGTCTTCAACAGACTTAAGCTAAAATGTATAACTACCACAGACGTCTGTTAACTTAAAAAGGAAGTGATACTATTAAAAAAGGCTTATTGACACGTTTTATACTACTTGTGAGGTAATAGTTTGTGCTGAGTAGAGATCTGGTTATGGTTATCACGACAAAAATCTGCAGGTTCATAAAATTTTAGCTTTTTAAAATAGTTAAAGAGCAAATCGGTTAATGGAATCCCTGAAAGTGGTTTCATCATATCTATATAAAGACTTTAAATTTGGAAGGAGGAATGAAGTCTTACATTTTTCTGAGGTAATCGTATTAACAGTTTGATGGAGAATAAATGATTTAGCAACCTATGAAGGGCCGATGTCGGTTTTATTCAGTAAAGAATGCAATCTTTTCAAGAGCAATGTGAAATGTATGAATGACATATATGCTTCTGAATTACATAAGGAGGCATTGCTTGTACTAAGCTTTCTATGAAAAAACAGAGGACATGAGGTAAATGGTTCAAACCCCTTATTACTGCGTTTTTCCTAGAAACAACTAAACAATAACACCTTCTCATTGTCGTCGATGATTAATATTTTGAGTTCATGAAGCCTTTCAGATATTTTCTTGCCATGCTTGGCAGACGATCTAAGATTAAAAAAAATAATTTTTTTAGGGTCCATATCACTGATTTTAAGTGATTTGTCGGCCTGGCTAGTGCTTGATGCAAATAAGAAGTTATTTTAAAAATGGATGTGCATCTGACATGTCCGAATAAATTTTTAGCAGAAGAGTCACATAGCTGCCATTGTAACGTTTTTTATATGTTTTTAAGAAAGCGAGGAACAAGGTTATTGGAATGTTTCGAGTAAGATATGTATAAGACATGACATCTAAAATATATGTGATTACATCCAAAATAACTTTTTGGAAGACGATTTGTGTCATTACAGTAGAAATTTGAATGCCAGTCTAAGGATCCAAGATCCTTATTTTTTAAAATATTTTGTATAACATCAAAATTTAGATAGGTCCATGAAATGCGAGATTTCTTGTAAAAAGCCAGTGGTAGAAAATAGTTAATAAATACATTGTCAGTTTATAAAAGAATCATTTTATCCATATAAATGCACTGGCAAATATCGAATTGATAATATTATTATCGTTTTGATAAACGGGCTGAAATATATGCGGGTAAATATTATAAATCCAATCTTTTTCAATAATTTGAAATCTTTAGCGATAATTTAATCATCAAAAGACCATTTTGAACTTATTTGAATATGTCAATGAAAAGCATTTTTATGGCGAAAGAATAATGTTTTCAAAGTATGCGTGTCCAAGCGAATGAAGGGACATTCATATCCTAGATTAAGTTCTTTACGAAAGATCTCACATAAAAAGGCAATTACACCTACGCTAATCTATGGCGTTCTGCCAGCAGAAGTCAAATTCTTCTCTTAAAATGGAAGAATCAAAAATTCGTGATGCATGTTGGATTCACCCTTGCAAATAACATATGTGTAATTTCCATAGTAATGGCTCCCCTAAGGGTCATCGTGTTTTTTAACAGTCCTTGCACTCAATAAAAAAATCTTTTATTATTTAACGAGCAGCCTGCAAAATGTAAAAAAAAACTTAATTATATATATTTTCCAATGTGCACCATGGCAATTGAAAGTGTCACTTAGAAATAAAATACGGTGGAAAAGTTGGTGGATAAGGGGGTGGGTGGATATGTAAGAGGACATGTGTTGTTTAAAACAGACTGTTTTGTCCGTTTTGTTGTTCAGTAGCCGAAGAAGCTTTCGAAGTTGTTGTTGGGATAACCTTTGAACGTTAATCAATGGTTTTGCTCCTCGTTAATCGCTTAGTGCACTTCTGAGGGGCATCAACTGCTTTAAAGGTGCATTTAAGCGCAGATTTAAATTGCCATATCACAACATCGAGCTGGTTTAGCTTGATTGGCAGTATCTTAAAGCCTCCAAAAATGCCAGTTAGTTTAATCAAACTTGGTTCATGTTACCCATCCAGCCTTCTGCAAAGTATGCATATAGCCATGTCTGATACGAAAAGCAGACTGTCGAAGAATGATATCCTAAGAAATCAATTTGGAATCCACCAGATGACTACTAGGCACATTTTATATGTAAAGGATTTCGGCAGATTTGAATAATTCCTATAACCCACTTGTGAAAAGCTGGGCAGCCTCGCTGGGAGTTAAACAAATGCCAGCAAGGGAAAGGCTTTAATTAAGCGTACTCTTTAGCCAACAGAGCTACTAGGTCCAACGGAATCCGTGAGTTCAATAACACTAGCTTACTGAGCTATGAGGCCTCACCATAAGCCGTGAGTTTAATCAAACTTGGGTCAAGTTACCCACCCATCCTACTGCAACCTATGAAATCCGTCAATTTTGATACAGCAAGCAGACTGTCCAAGAAGGATTTTCTTAGCAATCAATCTAGATTCAATCAGATGACTACCAGGCACAATTAATTAGAAAAGGATTTTGGTTTATTTAACTATTTCCTTTGACCCATTTGTGCAAATCTTATTGGCTTTGGTTTGGATTTGAACGCAAGCAAGCAAGGAACAGTTTTTGTTCAGACAACATTCTAGAATCCATCAGATGAATACTACGCACTTTTTATATGTAAAGGATTTTGGCAGATTTGAATAATTCCAATCATTCACATATAAAAAGCTGGGCTGCCTCAGTGGGATTCAAACAAACGACAGCAAGGGGAAGGCTGACATTCAGCGGACTCTTTTAGTAGCAGAGCTTCTAGGCCCAAAGGAAGCCGTGAGTTCAATAACACTAGCTTATTGAGCTGTATGAGGCCTCACCATAAGCCCTGAGTTTAAGTAGCTTGGGTCAGGTTACCCACCAACTTACTAAAACCTATGGAATCTGCCAAATTTGATACAGCAAGCAGACTGCTTAAGAACGATTTACTTAGCAATCAATCTAGAATCAGCCAGATGACTACCAGGCACAATTAATAAGAAGAGGAATTTGGTTGATTAAGTAAATTCCTTCGACCCATTTTCATAAAATCTTGGTGGCCTCGGTTTTGGATTTGAACGCACGCCAGCAAAGGAAGGCTTTAGTTCGAGACAAGGCTTAGGCCAACTGAGATACGTGGCCCCACCGGGGAGCCCTGAGTTTGATCAAACTTGGGTGAAATCTGCCCCCCTGTTAGCCTATTGCCGGACTAAAATTCACCACTATTGATTCAGCAAGCCTGTCTGCCCAAAGCAGGATTTCCTAAAAGCAATCAATTTAAAATCCGCCAGATGACTACCAGGCACAATATAAATTAATACAGATTTTTGGCAGAATGGCGTAATAACTTTGACTCACTTGTGCAAAAGCTCTGTGGCCTCGGTTTGGATTCAACCTCACGTCAGCAAAGGAAAGGCTTTTTGCACAGATAACGGATTAGCCAACTGCGCTGCGACAACCCAACGGGAGCCATGGGGTTTGATCAAACTTGGGTAAAAAGTACCGCCCTGCCTACTGCTAGGTAGAAATCCACCAGACTTGACACAGCAAGCTGACAGCCCAAGCAGGATTTTCTCAAAGCAGTTTATCTAAGAATCCACAAGATGACAACCAGGCACAATTAATTAATGCAAGATTTGTGCATATCAATCGAATAACCGATATCAGGGACAATATTATATGTACCATTTCTGCACTGAAATACAAATTCTTACATCAAATTTCTTTCTTTCGACGGCATTCGCTTAAATCAGTCACGTTTTCGGTATTTAATTGCCACACACAAAACTTTCTTGTTCCTATTAAATATCTATGATTTGACTGGCAATTCTAACCGATATCATTGGCTTATTCAATTATATCATTTCAGCACTCAAAGCCAAGTTCTAACTGAAAATCTCACGTTCCGTCGGCAATTCATTTCCGACATAGTGGCTTTACAGATACAGTTTCAAATGCTCCCTAAGTTCTTACTTAAATAAATTACTTTCAAATGGCAATTCTTACCGATATCAATTGATTTTTAGCATTCCATTTCCGCACGTCAGCACATTTGTTTACTTAAATTTCTCAATTTCCACTGACGCAATCGTAACTATTGAAGTTGATTAGTTTTCCATGCTCGAACTTAAACAAAAAGCTCTCACTAAAATATCTCGCTCAGTCGGCATTTATATCTGATAATCAAAGGCTTATTCAGTATGCTATTTCTGCACATAAACCAGAGTCTTTCGATAATATATGGCATTCCACGGGCAATTCTCCCGATGTCCGGTTGGTTATTCAGTATGCCAATTCAACGTTTAAAAAGTTATTTTTCACTGCAATGTATGTTTTCTACCAGCAAGTAGTATTTTACTACATCCAGTCCTTTTTCAGTTACCAGTTACCACACTCAAACCTTAGAAGTTCTTATGTCAATACATGTTTTTGAACAAGCAATTCTTACTGATATTAATTTTTCTCGTTCAGAATGCCATTTTTCGCACGATTTTTCCATGTCTTTTTACGTCAAAATCTTACATTTTCAATAGCAGTTTGTTTATTAAATATACCATTTTCGCACTCAAACCAAGTTCTTACTTAAATATCTTACTTTCCCTGGTTATTCTTACCAATACCAGTCGCATATCAGAATGTAATTGGCGAACTCCAAACAAACTTCTTACTTCCAATACCTAATGTTCCATCGGCCGATATCAGTCACTTGATTAAGTATACCGTTTATGCACCCAAACCAAAAATCTTGCTTCATGGTTGCTGTCCTGCGGTCATTATTACCGATAACAGTCGCCTTATGTCTATACCATTTGCCGCACGACAACCAGATGTTATATTTCACTATCTTCATTTCAATGGGCCATTAAAAGCCGAAATCGATCACTGATTTGGTATACAAATTCAACGTTTAAGCGTTAGTTATTAATTAAAATATATATCTATCAGCAGAGTATTACCGATATCAGTCGCTTATTCAGTTAAATATTACTACTGAAACCAAAGTTCTTTTTAATACGTTTTTGACCGGCAATGCTTACACTTATATAAAATTCTTTTCACAATACAATTTGCGCACGTTTATTCATGTCTTAACGTAAAATGATCGCACATTCGAATGACGATTCTTGACTATATCATTCGTATATTATTAGAATACCAAGTTTTTACTTAAAGAATCTTACTTTTCCCTTGATAATTCTTATGACAAATATCAGTCGCCTTATCAAGAATGTAATTGTGCGCTTGCTCAAACAAACTTTTAAATTTCCATCTCTAATGTTTCATCGGCCGATAATGAGTCCGCTTATTTAGTATGCCATTTTGCACCGAAACCAATATTCTTGCTTCATTATTTACTGTCCTCCGGTCATTGTGCGGAAACGGCAGAGTCGCTCGAATTACTTTGCCGTGCCGCACGAACACGCATGTCTGACTTCACTAGCGCGATTTCCATGAGGCCATTATAACCGATATCGGTCAGCTTATTCGGTATAATATTTCCGCACACTGAAGCACGTTCTCGAGTCAGAAATCAAGCTTTATCTGCAAAGTCTCGGCTTCGCTTTCCGGTCGCAAAATGTATGCATTTGCCACACACAACAAAGTTCAAACTTCAATATTATGCTTTGTATCGGCCGTATAAACGATATCAGACGCTTATAAAAGTATCCATTTATGACCTCAAACCAATGTTATCTTTCATCTATCTCACTTTCCATCGGTAATTCATACTATCACTCGCTTATTCAGTAAATCATTTGCCGGTGGCGTTCGCTAGTTTTCCGCTTGATGCTCCATTCAAGGCGCACGTCTAACCGATATCAATCACTTATTCAGAAAACGTTTACCGCACTCATGCTCTGGTTCTTACTTCGTTTATAAGTTTCCCGCTTGCGATCTTGCTGGGTTTTCGATGTCAGGCACTTTTCGCCAAAAATGATTAACGATCTCAAGTCTCTTATTCCAAAATACAATTATCTTACTCAAAACCATGCTTCTTACATCAAAATCCTAACTTTTCATTGGCGATTTCTTTCTGATATTAGTCAGCTTATTTAGTATTACGTAGCCGCATTCAAAACCCTCGTTCTTATTGTATATATTACTGCTTTTTAGCGGCACGATTCTCACGCGATATCAGGTGTTTGTTCAGTATACGAATTTCTTGTTGCAATATATTACTTCTGCGTTTCTGCGATAATTCAAGTGCAGGCGTGCAGTCGAAGATGATTCTGACATAACTTTTATAGTCGGCCAAAATGGATGGATTGAGATGAAAACCCTTCCTTATTGACGAGTCTGTTCTGCTGTATCAGAATTGGCAGATTCCATTCATTGCAGAGGCAGAAGGGCGGTTATTTTGATAAAAGTGTCATTAAACTTATGGCAACCAGTGGGTCCCGTTGCTTGGATTGGCTACAAGCGTCTGTAAAGCCTCACCCCTTGCCTGCGTAAGTTCGTATCCTACCAAGGCCACCGAGATTTTAACATGCTGGTCAAAATAAATTATTTAATTCTCCCAGTGTCTCTATTGATTCGATTGCGCCTTTAGCTTGTCATTTCTGTGTGGATTCAAAGGCTGACCTGGCTTAAAGTTCTTAGCAGGAAGTCGGCTTGCACTGTCAGATTTGGTGGACCGCAGTGCGCTGCATTATACTGGCTGGTATTTTTGATCAAGTGTGATTAAAGCTCAGGCCAGCTGGTTGAGTCATGTTGCTTAGTTGGCTAGAGGCGTTGTTGTGTGCTGAGCGCTGCCTGCTCTGGCATGGGTTCAAATCGCTGCAGAGACTGCCGAGTCTCCACAAACGGGTCTAATTAATAATGTATGCCGGAAATCCTCCAACTTAATATTATGTGCCTGGTAGGTATCTTGTGGATCCTAGATTTGATGGCTCATTAAATCCTGCTTGGGCAGTCTGCATCGTTGTATAAAATTGGTAGATTCAAACGTTTCCTGGTGAGGCTGTGCTTTTATTATTAAAAGTGTGACAACTTGGCACGCCTGGTGAGGCCTTGCCGCTCAGTTGGCTACCATGGTTGAAAGCTGTGCTCAAAGCCTTCTTCTTTGCTGAGTGTGGCGTCTGAAATTCCAAGAGAAAGCCGATGAGTGCACAGAAGTGCGCCAAAGGATGCGTACCGAAAATCTGTTGAAATATCTGCACAGAATTCCGTGTGGCGCGTCGTGTTGCTAGGTGAATTCTTGGTTTATTTCGGAGTAAATCCTTCTTTAACGAGTCAAACTTCCTAAAATCAATGCCGGTTGAGTTCCATACGTTGCAGTAGGTTAAAGGAGTATTTCGACATAAAGTGATAAAACCTATCGGCCCAGGGTGGGTGCCAAAAGAATTATTATTAGAAATCTGCCAAAATTCCTTACTAATTTATTGTAGTTAATGGAGTTTTTCTGGTGGTTTTGTCTATTTCTCTGGAGTTAAAAACTTATTGGACAGTCAGCTTATTGTATCTGAATTGGTGGATTTCATATTACGTTGCAGTGAGGCAAGGCGCTTAAAACTAGCTGAGTTTCGTGTAAAGTCACTGCTTTTGGACCTCACCAAGCTCGGTTGGGGATGAGAGGCGTTCGTTGTACTTAGGCCCGGCTTTTCTCTTGCCTTGCGTGGATCGTCAACCGATGCCGCCAACATTTTTCATAATTTCGGACGAGTCATTGTTCAAATCTTCGCCTGATCCTCTACTGTATGTTATTGTGCCGGGTGTGATCCTGGTGGATTCTATATTAATTACTTATGATATCCTGTTGTTGCAGTCCATCTGTTTTCAGAATGGATTCCGTGCGTTGCAAATACGTACAGCGAGTAGCTTGAGTCAAGTGTTGATTTGACTCACTGGTCCCGTTGGAGACATGTAGCTTAGTTGGTTAGATCGTTGGCTGTGCTTAAGCATACTTGCACGGTTTTGAATCCCCACTGAGCCACGGAGTGCGCTTCACACATGTCAGTCAATAATATGTATTTAATCTACGAATTACACATCGGATCAAAGGAGCCTTTTGTTTTAATTTTTAGGGAGGACTCAGCTTCCTGTTGTTTACGAGTAAAGGCAGCTGTTTGAGATTGATCGAGCATTTATCTTCGCCTATTTTAATCGTATAAAAGTTTATGCGAATTCTGAACTCCTGATTTTGTCAGAGGCATCAATAGTAGAAAGTTGATTAAAAACTGAGAGGGTGATTAGGTTCTGTTTGCGTTTTAGCATACTGTCCTCATGGCTATATCTTAAATGCAAATTTTATTCAGGCGTTTTCAGCTAGTGCAGATGTTCCCATTTTATCCAGTCGGCAAACAAACACAGTTTAAGCAGTGCTTTTTATTTTGCAGTAGCAAAATGTATCATTATATTCCACTAATGTTTTGGGATCTGAAAAAATTTAAGTTTTGTTTCCATAGCATCTGTTTCATATGCAAGGTCTATTTTCAATAAAGTGACCCACGTTGGTTTAAGATCACGGTATAACTATTTATCTTAGACGTGTGGATTCACTGGAATTCTCTTGAATGCCTGCAATATGCAGTTAGAAGTCAGAGGTTTGCTCTCAATGAAGTTTTTCTAAGCAACGGTAACGAAATGCATTCAAAAGCTAGAATGCTGGCGTTCGTGAAATATCTTCATGCTACCTGATGAAATACTTAAAAATAACAACCTCGCTTAGGTCATCCTTCATAAGCAAAACATATTTCAGAATTTGGAGAACATTCCATCGCAGTCGATGCGTATCCGATACAAAGAAAACCTTCATCTTGAAAAGAAACATTTTTATGGCAATGGGGTTTGAAGATATTTTTCATTATATCAGAATGATTTTATTTAATAAGTCAATGTTTTCAGCTGTAAGGTCTGTGTTCAAGGGCTAAACGGGACATAAATGTTACTAGAAGCAGATTGGTGAGCCACACAATATCATCGTAATCGATCTCGCAACCGACAAAAGCAAAGAAGCCCGTGGATCGATGGAAGCTTTCAACTCAGCCAACGGTCGCGCGTTTGAATCCAGGTTTTCCGCTGGGATTAAAATATGACTGGCTTATGACAGCTAATAAGCCGAAATGCCCATTCAGTCTCCCTTGTGTTTATCCGTTCCTCAATATCAGCATATGCTACTCGTTGCTATAGCGACCATCTACGATAGCTCTTGTCTTATTTCAAAGGGCTAAACAGGACGAACATATTCATGAGAGCGAGATCGGTTAGTTACACACTATCATCACTAATCCCGATCACAACAGACAATGTATAAGCCCGTAATGGTTGAGCACCGGACTCAATAACCATGCGCCAGGTTCGAATCGCATTTTATTTCACTTAGGATTAGATCTGACTGGCTGATGATGCTAATAGCCAGAAATATATATAAAGAAACAAGAGGTAGTTTTTCATTCGAGATTTTAATCTAAAAACAAAAATGTCTTCGGAAAATAAAAAGTATTACTCCTAAATTTTCAAGTTTTTGACACCAACCCGTCGTCAGACTATATGAACAGAGGAGAATATGAAGTGGCGCGATAGGACAAATGGTGAACAAAAAAAGTTGGTGTGAGTGAATGGTGGGTGGATCATTAATCGGGACATGTATTGCAATGAACATGGCGAGAAAAACTACGTTGGCTTGCTTGGGAGTTGGAGCAAAGTGGCGATTTACTACGGCTTCAGATCAGATTATCGATAATTGTTTCGGGTAGTATTTAGGCGATACTGCGTCGGTTGGAGGTGTCAAAATGTTTGTATTGCGGTTCATGATGTGTGAGGTGAGGTTGGCAAAAAAAAGGATTTAAAGCCAATATGATTAGGGGTCGTTGCTAGGATGTGGGCGCAAATTAGTAAATAGTGCGCGTTATCCTTCGAATTGAGCATATAGGTCAACGTAACGGTTAATGCTTATTGTGTTAGAGTGCCAAGCATCAAGGAATTTTCGAGCTTGTTTGCTGTTTATTATGTCGATCACTTCGGTACCGTCCCCATTTAGGCGATGGTCGCATTTAGGGGAGTGCACAAACACGAGTAATAAGGGGTCACATTGGTGAATGGCTAGCTAATGTTCATTGATGCGAGTCCCACGACGTCGGCCTGTATGGCCAATGTAAACAGAATGGCAGTTGGCCCATGGTATGCGGTAAATGAAATTGCTTCATCGTTCTGTCGGCAGAGGGTTCTTCACTCTCCATAGGGTCAAGCGGAGAAAGGACGAACGCTTTTTGGCGAATTTGATACCAATATGACTTTATTTTCGAGAGATTGTTTTGCGAAAAACTTCCTTGTTAGGTAAGGAATAAAATTACTGTTGCAATATATATCCATTGGAAACAATGTTCTGCGTTTGTCTCTGGCGTCGAAGAAAATTATTCACGAAGCTCTTTGGGTATCCAATGGACCGGAAGAACTGATACAAATACAAAATTATTTTCTAAAAAAAGGTCATTGGTGTTGCAATAACTGAAGGCCTGATGGAAAAGGGTGTGAATTCAGCTTCTTTTTATGGCTTCAGGGTGGTATTTTGCATAGTAAAACATGCTTTCTGCAGTTGAGTCCATTCGGTTGACGTTTTTGCGAGTCCACCATCGACTGAGACGTTGTATGTTCACGTCTAGGAATGGTAGTATATATCTTGTTGCAGTTTCGCGTGTAAATTTCATTGTCAGGGGAAGACCCCAATCGAGACTCTGTTGCAATTGCTTATCGTTACAAATTTATGATTTCGAATGTGTCATCTTTGTAGAGGAGCCACATCTTCCGGTTTGGAAATTTTTAAGACATATTGTAGTCACAGTAAGACAAATACGGCAGAAGCCCGGATAAGCAGAGAGCTATCGAGCGCCCTTAAACTGTTAATGGTTTTTGCCATCGAAATTGCCAATAGTTCTTAAAGGCAGAGCTTAAGCATGTCTAAAGTGCTTCTTCCGGAATGCCAATAGAGGCACAAAGGCATCGCCCTATGATTTCAATGGTCAGAGATCATGGTAGGTAAAGACGAAAACAAACGACGTCGAACGATACAATACATTCGTAAGAGCTAACTGGGAAATCCTCTAATTTTCTGTAGGAATGACTGCCAGCTCTTGACGATGTATTGTGATCCATCTTTGATGTGCTTTAGTCTCGCTTTTTAGCCATTTGACAAGATCGTAATGCGGGGATCAATCAGTGGTACTATGATCCTCAATGGTGCATACTGCTCAGTGTATTTCATGTCTACCTGGGAACATATTCGACGAAGTACAACTAGAAATAATTGCCAACATTAAGGACGCTATAATGAAGAAAAGAGCAAAACTTCTTCGTTCTACAAACGATAAGAGAATGCCGACGAGAAATGTTAACCTTTCAAAGGAATCTCACATCCGCTGGAAAGTCAAACGCTCTGTCTAAATGAATTAAATTCAGCCATGTTGATGCTTCACAAACTTCCAAGCCAATCTTGAATCCCTTGTGCTGACCTCCACCGTCGAGTACATGCGTGTGGACATATGGTGCTGTGCTGCTGGTCTCCTTCTGAAAAGGAAACACAATCAAAGCATCGAGAATTGATTAAAATCACTGAAAACTGATAAAAGTATAGTCCTTGTGCCCGCCAACACAAATTTGGCGGAAATGTTATCGTGGACCAAGACCGACTTCGTCCACAAGGAAACCAAATCTTCAATGACAGGAAAGCGTTCACCCCAATTGATGTTGATTCAACGAAAAGCGAGCAGCGGCGGTAAATGAGAAAGTGAAAGAAATTTCTCGATTGAAACTAATTAGCCACGAGGACTTCAGACATATGACCCTCAGTGATATTATCATCACATGCATATTGCCTTCCAAATATGCACAAACCAGATGCACGATAGAGGATCGTAGTACCGCTTATTGGATCTCCGACATACAATTTTGCCAGATAGGCTATTGCGGAAACTATAGAACCTCAATGATGGATCACAATACAGAAATACTCGCAGGCATTCCTACAGAAAATGCAAGAGGTTCAAATAAGTCCTTATGCATGTATTTTATCGTTCGACGTTTTTTTCTGTTTTTCTCTATATCGCTTGAATTATCCATTGACAGAAATTGAGCAATGTCTAGATGAATATCTAATCGGCATTCCATAGCAGCACGTTTCAGACATGCTTACGTTCTGCCTTATGGGCTCACCAATATCGGGGCTACTTGCTGAATTGGTCTTACAGCAACTAGAAGTAGAGGTCCTACAACGATAAAAACCAAGATGTCAACTTGTGACGATGAAAAATTGCACCAGAGTCTGAATGCGTTCCTCCCGACTGCTAAATGTACACGATAATTCGCTACAAGATATATACAACCATTCCTTGACGTGAACATTAAACGACCCGGTGATGTTGGATTCAAAACAAACGTCCACCGAATGGACTCTACTGCTGAAATCGTGCTTAATTATGCAAGTAACCGCAGTGTCAAACATAAGAAGCTGGGTTTGCACCGTTTTCATCAGTCCTTCCGTTATTGCAACAGCAATGACCTTTTGTCAGAAAAATATTTTTATTTGTATGAGTCTTTCCGGTTAAATGGATACCAAATGAGCGTCGTTAGAAAATTGTCTTGGATGCAGAGACAAACGCAGAACCTTGTTTCCAATGGAGATAAAAGTGCCACGGGAATGTTATTTCTAACCTTACATGGAAGGTTTTTCTGAAACAATCTCTCGAAAATTAAGTCATTTTAGGCATCGTTTTTCGCCCCACAAGCCTGCGTCCTAGATACATCTACCAAAATAACTATAATGCAATGTCATTAACCACATACAGTGTGCGAAACGCCCTTTTTGTTTACATTTGCGATACAGGCCGACGTCTTGGGATTCGCATCAACGAACATAAGCTAGCCATTTTGCGGACGTAACACCTTATCACTCAGTTTGTGCGTACCCTTGAATTCGACCATTGCAAAAGAATTGGTGTGGCAGCAAAATTGAGCGTAATGACCAACACCAAACAAGCTCGAGAATTCGCTGAAATTTTGGCACTCAAGCACCACTAGCGGTAACAGCCACGTTGACCTGTATGCTCATTACGAAGGATTACGTGCACAATTTACTAACGAGCGCCCACATCCTAGCAACGACTGCTAATCTTTGCGGCATTAATTTTCATTTTCCTTAACCCCACCTCACACATGGTGTACCGCAGTTTTACATTCCAACACCTCAAACCACGGCAGTGACCCTAAATCTAAGCGGAACCATGATCGATAATCTAGCCGGCCGTAGTTACTCGCCGCACTCCTCATTTTCCCAAGCATGGCAATGGGGAAATTGTTCTCTCCTCACCTTCCGGGTCCCAAAAATATGGCCCGTTAAATGGTCCATCCACTCACGCCAGCTGTTTGTTTTTGTCGAAATCTGTCCTGTCGCGCAACTTTACTTTCTCCTCTGTTCATTTCTGCATCTGACCAAAGGGTTTGTATCACCAACTTGAAAATTTACGAGTACAACTTTATTTCCCGAGGAGCATTACTGTATATATATATATAGTTCATATATCTAACAAATATCATATATCTATATCATATAATTATATATATATATATATATATATATATATATATATATATATATATATATATATATATATATATATATATATATAGACTGAGTGAGAAGAGGGGCAATATGTTTGTGATCTTCAAAAGGCAAGCGGGAAAAAGACAATTCTTAAATAGAGTGTTAACACTCCTGGAGTGTGAATTAGTGTACTGAGCAGTTGCCTTGATTGACGGACATGCCGAAGATTATCGATCAGAAGTAAGAGTAAAGGATTGGATGGGGGATTAACCACAGATTGTTTGTGCCCTCTTGCTGTCCTCGGGTAGGCAGCAGGCAGTCATTCTTAGGTCCACGTGCCAAAACAAATGACCTTATACCCGACAAGCATTCCTTCTGCACAACAAAAACTGCCCAAACTTTTATTCTCTGCAAATCAAATCTGTTGACTTAACTTTTGGTGTCGGCCGCCTTTAAACGAGTGTGACATCGCACATGCAAATGCAACAGACATCAGGTTAGTTGCTGTGCCCAACGCCGCCAAATATAATCTCGTATCATCTTTGTTTGAAATAGCTGGCATTTTTTTGATTTTATAAATATGTCGATGTTCCAAACTGCTCGGGTAAAATATGTACAGATATAAGGGACATAAGATATAATAAATTGTCCGTCTGAAATACTGGATAAATAATGTCAACTACGGATGAGCCTGAAAGTAGGTCGTTTTGACTGGGTGGAGGATAAACGAAGAGCAAATAAAAATTAAAATATTTTTGTTAAAGCTTAACCTCGATATATATATATATATATATATATATATATATATATATATATATATATATATATAGGGAACTCTGAATCGCAAGATAAAACTACTCGAATTTACCTCATGCAAAATCTCACGGGACTTTTGCAATCGGGCCTAATTGAGACTAGTGGATGGCTTGGACGTATAATCAACTCGGTTCTTAATTGTTAACACCTTTTTCCGTAGGTAATCATATTCAAGATAAATCGACTAGTAAAAATAAGAAAGAACATAAACTTAATGTTAAACAATGCGATCAGAAGACCATACACTTCACGACCTAACAACCACTCGTATTGGCAACAAAGCAATCGAATAAACCTTCGCGAGGCCCTGTCAATATGCTCTAAAACACGAGTTGAGCACTCCTGACTTCCGACACATATTGTCAGTTAAGCGGTTGGTAAGAAGAGGAGGTATGATTTGTAATCTGCACAAGGCTAGCAGATAAAACGATTCTTACGGTGAGTTTTAACAGGCCGGGAGGGCGGATACCCTGAGCATTCGCCTTGATTGACGGACGGTCCTTCATGCAGAAGAAAAGCGATCGGAGGTAGTGTCAGTTGGATGATGGATTAAACACAGATTGTTTTTGCCCAAACTTGCTGTCTTCAGAGTAGGCCACAAGCAGCCATTTCTTATTTCAACGTGATAAACAAAATGCGCTCGGGCCCGATAAGCTTTTTCATTTGCCCACCAACACCGCTTAAACTTGTATGCTCTGCAAATCCACCCTTATGACTTAGCATTAAATTTCAGGCCATCTTTAATCATGTGCGTCATAGCACATACAAATGCAAAAGACAGCAGTTTGCTTGCTGTGCTAAACGCAGTCAAATATAATCTTCTATCAAGTCTGATTGAAAAAGCTGGCATATTTTGTTACCTAAAGCTGCTAACGTAGACAAAAACGATAGACAGCGTCAGTTAATGTATACCCCATCAGTGAGCCTATGACTTATTCATTTTTTTGGAGTCTAAAGGCTCCGTTCACAAAGATTCCTTGTTCAACTATCACATTATTCGTTGGTGTTTTTAGCGTCAGCTAATCCGGTTTCTGTCCTTTATATATTTAGGTAATATATAAAGCAATTAAGCCGCTAATATAAGCGGCTTTGACCATAATGCAATTAGCATTAGGTGAAATATCTAATTTATTGGTTTTGCTCAAGCCCAAGCCCTTGATTGCGGAACATTAAATCATACGGCAACCTTCAAAAGTCAGACGTTAAGGCAGACTTACAAGTCCAAAACTCATTAGCGACACTAATTAGGTGAGAACTTTACTCGCCATGTGGAGCGCTAGGTCGAAAGAGCTTCAACGTCTGAATGAATTTGTTCCAGGCACCCTTCGGTCGCAGAGTTTGAGAAAGAAAACAGGCATTTGAAGTCATCAGAATAAATACACGATTGAGAATATTTAAATGTCGATAAATTATCATTTTTTATGATAAAGAACAACAAAGGACCTAATATGGTACCTTGAAGGGCAACAATAACAATCGGGATTGCATTGGAGTATGAGGACCCTACTAATTTTTTTTTGTAATCACTTATGTATGATCTAATAAATAAAGTTAGAGGACAACGAGATCCTATAGCTTCAAGTTACCTTTAAATAATTTATGACGTTTTTTATCGAATGCCTTACTTTGATCATAATAGATAACTACTGCTGACAGATAATCATTACGATAAGCGGTATGAAGATTAATAAAAGACATGAGCCTGGTTTCACAAGAGCAGTCCGTTAAGAAGCTATGTTGAAAAAAATCCGTTATTTGTTTTGCAATAAGTTTTTCGAAGAATTTAGCAAAAGAGGCGATTTAGGAACACGGCCATAGTTATGAATCTCCAGCTCAAACAAGTTTTAAAAACTTGTTTGATTGCATAAGTTTTCCAATAATCGGAGAAGAAACAATTTTTGAGAAAAACTTAGAACAATGTGCTTAGTTAAAGTGGAAAATCCCTTAAATGCTTAAAAATGGAGTTTGGAATGATATCAGTTTAAACCAAATATGCATTTTTAGGTGAGCTAATTCGTTTTGAATATGTGAAGGCTAGAAATAAGTAGTTGCAAGAGATGAATTTGAAAGCAGAGGAATTGTGGGAGTTGGGCTAGTTTCAGTGGTAGAGTGGTTGGTGAAAACCAATTAAACCATTCTGCTTTGCCCAATTATCTGCATATTTTTTGATACCGTAAAATAAGGGCAGATTTACAATCAGATGCATGGCTGACGACAGAATATGAAAGATTTGAGCAACAAAGTTGAATGAATTGGCATCACTTAGTGCTTTAGACACCCTTCGCTTATATCATGCGAGCCTAATTTGCGATGCTTATAAACATAATTGTGCAATCCTTAAATTAACTGAAAAAAAGCTTTAAGACAAATCTTGAAGTTGCCTTCGGAATTTTTAATCTTTTTCTGTAAAAATGAGGAGCAGTAGAAAAGCTGTCTTTTTAAATGCAAATTTTAAACGGAAAAAGGCTGAATTGTAGATGTGACGCTCTGCAATAGCTACAGAAAAAGGTGTGGATCGTTGATTGAGAATATGCTATGCCAATCTAGAGTGATAACGAAATTATTTATTAGTTCATGGTTTGTATTAGCAAAGTTGATGTTATTGCATTTGACCCCAGGCTTTGTAAGAATATAGACTGGAAAAACACCTATGAATTATTACTTTATTATACAGATAACAGTCACTTCTTCAGTTAGCCAATACCGCATTCTATCCAAAGATCTTACTTCAATGTTTAACATTCCACCGAAAAATTATAACCGATATATGGCGCTTATTATGTGTACCATACAGCACTAAAACACAAGTTCTCACATCAAATCTTACTTTCCATCGGCAATTCTTACTTATGTCAGTCGCTTATTCTGTATCACAAGCCGCATTTCAAAACATTGTTATTATTTTACATCTAAAGAAACACTGGCAATTCTAACCGATATAAGTGGATTATTCAGAATACCATTTCAGCACTCAAACTCAAGTTCACACTCCAATATATCATTTTCTATCGGCAATTCTTACCGATATCTGTCGTTTATAAAGATACAATTACCCCACTGAAACCCAAGTTCTATCTTCATTAAATTATTCTCAAATGGCAATTCTTACCGATATCAATCGATTTTTAGCATTCCCTTTCCGCATGTTAACCATTTGTTTACTTCAATATCTTTATTGTCACTGGCAATTCTTTACTATATCAGTTGTTCATTCCATTATTCATTTTCGAACTCAAACAAAAGCTCTCACTACAATATTTCACTTCCAATTGGCATTTACAATTGAAATCAGGTGCTGATTAAGTAAACTATTTTCGCCAATTTACCATCGTCTTTCTTCAATTTATTAAATTTCACAGGCAATTCTTTCCGATATCAGTCGATTATTCAGTATACCATATCCGCGTATAAACGTAAATTATTACTTTAATATCTTTTTTTCTACAAGCAAGTATTACCGATTTCAGTCGCTTATTAAGTTACCAATTACCACACTCAAACCCACATTCTTATTTCAATACATTTTTTAAACCGGCAATTCTTACTGATATACATTTGTTTTTCAGAATGCCATTTTTGCACGTTTTTTTATGTTTTAAGGTCAAAACATTACATTTCAATGGCAATTCGTTTATTACGTTTACCATTTTCGCACTCAAATTAAGTTCTTACTTAAAAATCTAACCCTCTCTTGGCAATTCTTACCGATATCAGTCGCGTCATCTGATATAATTGGCACACTCCAACCAAATTCTTTACCCCAATATCTAATTTTTCAATTGGCCATTTTTACCGATATTAGTCACTTAGTCAGTTTACCATTTTTTGCACCCCAAACCAAATGTCTTTTTCATTATTTACTTTTCTTTTGCCATTTTTACCGATAACGTGCGCTGAATCACTATACTATTGCCGCACTCCAACCAAACATTAACTTCAATATCATCATTTTCATAGGCCATTATAACCGATATCAATCACACTCAAACACAAGTTCTCAATTCCAAATCTAACTTTTTATCAGCAAGTCTTACCACTTTCATTCGCTTTAACAGTTTATAATTGCCGCACAAAAACCAAAACTCTAACTTAAATATCTAACTTCCTTTTGGCCATTATAAATGACATCAGTCACTTTTTAAGTTATCCATTTCCGTACTCAAACCCAAGTTCTCTCTTCATTATATTTGCTTCTTTTCGCAAATCTAACTGATATAAGTCGCCTTTTTAGTAAACCATTGTCGAATTCATACCCTAGTTCTCTTTTTTATTACGTTTTATTCATCGGCACTTCTCACTGATATCAGTCGCTTATTCAGTATACATTTAACGCACTCAAACTCTAGTTCTTACTTAAAAATCTAAGTTTCCACTTGCAATTCTTTCCAATTTTAGTGGCTTATTATGTTTATTTTTTGCCGCAATCAAACCAAAGTTCTACTTTAAAATATCAAAATTTCACAAGCAATTATACCGATCTCAGTCACTTATTCAGTATACAATTACCGCACTCAAACCCTTGGTATTAATTCAATATCTCACTTTTCATCGGAAATTCTTACTGATATCAGTCGCTTTTTCAGTATTTCATTGCCGCAATCAGATATGTGTCCTTATTTTATATCCTATTTTTAAATGGCAATTATAACCGATATCAGTGGTTTATTCATTATAACATTTCAGCATGCAAATTCAAGTTCTTATTTCTATATCCCACTTTTCGTCTGTGATTCTTACCGATTTCTGTTATATATAAAGTGTAAAATTTCCAAACTGAAACCCAAGTTCTTTATTCAATTTTTAACTTTCAAATTTCTGAAATACTTAAATGCAAAACATGGAATCAAGTGATTCAGATATGGCTTTTAAAGGTAAGACCCAACATTTTAATGAAACAATTGGGGTGGAGTCAATCAACCTCAATAGAATGAATATTATATGGCAAAAACTTTAAACCGTTTTTCCGACACAGCTTCTAGCATAAAGCCTAGACACGTGTTTTTCCGGTGTTTCTACTGTTTTCTTAGGGTCAGAACCGACATTTCAATTAACTTTTGGGTCAAAGGCAATCAATCACTTTGAGTTAACTTTTTTTGCCCATTCTACAAATACAAAGTACTACATCTAGGATGAATCGAATTTGGCAAAGACATTATACAGTTATTCCCACGTATGTACTAGCTTTAATGCCAGACAAGTGTCTTGCCACTGTTTTTGCACTTGCGTGATACAGCAACGAGGGGTTCGGCTCCTCCGTTGGTTTCCCAGCGTTCGCAATGCGGTATTTGGTATATGGACTCCAAAGAATAATCAGGGAAACAATTTCTGAAATAATTATGTGCAAAAAATTGAGTCAGAATATTCAAAAAGGAAATGAATTAGGTTAAAACCCAAAATATGTATGAACATTTGGGTCAAAAACAAGCATCCTCTGAGAAATAAACGGGTAATGTCCATTCATTAAACACGAAGTACTACAAGTAGTATCAATCTTATATGTCAAAGACATTTTACCGTACTTCCGACACAGGTTCTTGCTTAAAGCTCAGACACGTGTTTTGCCAATGTTTCTACAATTGCGTGACACAGCAATGAGGGGTTCGGCTCCTCAGTTTGTCCTCCAGCGTTCTCTTTGCGGTTTCTGATATATGGACTCTAGATAATTATCTGGGAAATAATATCTGAAATTATTAAATGCAGGACAGGCAGTCAGGTTATTCGTACATGACTTTAATGGGGTAAGAACCGAAATTTAAATAAAAATGTGGGTGGAAGACAATCAACCACTGTGATATAACCATGACATGCCCATTTTATAAACAATGGGTTCTATAAGAAGTATTACTCCTATATGGCAAATAAATTTTACCGTTCTTTTGAAACAGGTTCTAAATCAAAGCGCAAACACGTGTTTTGCCAATATTTATGCATCTGCGTGAGACGGAAACGACAATAATGGCTCCACAGTAGGTCCCCCAGCGTAATCTATGCGGTTTCTGGTATATGGACTCCAGAGCATGATCAGGGAAAAACGTCTGAAATAATTATGTGCCTTACAGGTAGCCAGGCGATTCGAACATAACTTTTAAGGGTCAGAACCACAATTTAAATGAATATTTTGGTCAAAGACAATCAACCACTGATATATAACCATGCAATGCCCATTTCACAAAAACTGGGTTCTACAAGTAATATGAATCTTATTTGACAAAGACATTATACCGTTCTTCCGAAAAAAGTACTATCTGTAAGCCCAGACACGTGATCACCGATGTTTACGCTGCTGCGTGAAACAGTTACGAAGGGTTCGGGTCCTCAGTTAGACACCCGGCTTTTGCTTTGTGGTTTCTGGTCTATGGACTTTATATAATAATCTGGGGATTTTTTCTAATATTATTATCCGGAGCACATGGACTCAGGTGATTCGATTACGACTTCAAAGGTTCAGAACCGAAATTATAATGACCAATACAAAAAGGTATAATCATTCCTATACCAAATGCTGATACAAAAGAAGGAATTGAGAATTGCTGTTTTTTGGTTTTAAGTCATATAAGTTGAAAGCGGCAATTTTTATTTTTACCAACGTTGTTTGCAGTCAGAGCTGACCTGTGCGATATATGGTAATGACCAGTGACAAGTTACCTTTACCCCTGATTTTTAACATATCAATGAGGAAGTTAAAATGCCAAAATGTAAATTTTTTTCGATTAATAAACGGTAAGATTTTTCTGCAACGTGTTTGGTATACAAAGGTGAATTTGTGTATGAATCGTCCCGACATGACACGAGAAAACCTACCATTTATGACAAAACATGTGAACATGTCCTCTTAAGAGGAGAAACAATGAACATGTGGTAGGCACAAGTTGCTTTTTTAAGTAATAATTACTAAGATTAATTATATGTAAAGTATTTCCGGTTTTTTATTAATGTCCGTTTATAGCACCAACGCGCCCAAGCAAGAGGTTATGATCCATAGCTTTCAGGAGCGTATTAAAATTCACGGGTGTAAAGAATCGCCAGATTCTGCCCAATTTTGAAATAAACTCTTCCTTCATAATGAGCTTTTGGGCCTCAAATCCATTCCACAAACAAAATTAACGATCTCAAATACTACCACCTAAAAGTTCGATCACGACATTTCATGATTTATGCAGTCTACTGCACGTTCAACACAAAGCATGCCAAAGATTCGTTTTTAATACGAAGTTAAGGAATGGTCACGGATAACCGTTTAATTAAATCTACACGGGCTATATTAAGCAAAACGCACATGGCTATCTACCTTCTTGGGTAGAGAGAAATAAGAAAAACGTTAAGGTTTTTAATACAACTGTTAGTGGCTGTCTTTGTGGAGGCTTTCGAGTGATAACCTGACTCCAGAAAATTCACTATATATACCTTTTTCTTAATTGCCTAAATTTAACTCGAAAACCTATCGCTAAACGATTTCATTTAATAAAAGCTAATTTAAAGGCAATCAACAAATAGATTACGTTTTTAAGTAATTAAAAAGCGTGCAAATGCAGCCTTTTAAACAGTTAACGGAATGTAAAAGGCTTTTAAAAGGGCGTTAATGCTAGTACATTTGTATTTATTACTATACTCCTTTTTTTAAATATGCTTGCTAAGTTGCTAAAATGGCGCACGTGAACTTTCCAGAGGAAGGCGTATATATTTTGGCATTGCATACTCAACTTAATAGACAGTAGATTCTGATGCAGAACATCACGATGAGATGAAAATATTGTAGATAGGCAATACCACCCTTGCGTTGAACAAAATAAGTTGGTGACTGTTCCGTGTAAGGATGCTGTTGTCATCTCAACGACAAATTAATCCTGCAATAATACAATTTTTTTCACAAAGTGCGAACAGCGATCTTTTAATCGATGTATCAAGAAAATTTCAGTTTGTTTTCTCATCTTTTTCTCTGCGTTGTTAAGTAGTTGACATGAGGCTGTCACCTTACCCCCATTCCTATTACTTAAACTGTATTATTTTGATGCCCTGTATGCCGCTCTTTTTTCCTAGAAATAGAGAGAACGATTTGAAGGTTATGAAGTGATTGCAACGTTTAAATGTTTCAAGTTAGATAAATAAGTGTTTGAAACTCATTCGTGACAAACATTTATGAACTGCCTACATTAAGGTTATTACATATTTTGGTAAATGGCAAAAAAAATGTTCTTGAATAGTCAGATACTGGCGCATGCGATACGTTTTTAACTACAGCGGTTTAGTATGTTTCTAACGTATGATGGTAAAGAATGCGAAAAAACCGTATGGCCAAAAACTTTTAAACTTACATTATTTGTGGTTTATCTTATTTTTCTAATTAAATTCACATTTTGTATTAAAACGGTTCTCATTCAACCACATCAACCACACGATAATTTTATGTATATGTCGACATTTTAGTAATAAGCGTATTAGAAAGTTTATGTTCTGCATGGTCCTATATCAGCTTAAAAGACGACATAAAGGATCTACATTAAAAATAAAAAAATTTCATAGGTGAGAGGGTTAAGCCGCAAATATTTAGATAATGTGCCAATATTTTTCTTTTTTTGGCAACCAAAACAAATAAAAAGCCTTTTTAAAGCAGATTTTTTTACGACACACTCGCACACGGGTACTCTTCCGATAGCCAGGCTAATTTTTGTTAGAAATGCACTTATAAAACAAAAATGAAGCTCTAGGCGAAAACGCACGCAGATTGTGGTTTGTGGCGGATGGCCAGACCAAAGTTTTTATTGTTTCTCCTCCTCGGGACAAAATCAACATAAATTCATATTATTATCCCAACTAATTTGCCGAAATCTAACCGTGTATGAATTGACAAATTTACATTTTGGCATTTAAACTTGCTCATCGTTTTGTAACAAATCCGTTGTCAAGGTAACTTGTCACTGGTCATTAACATAAATCCCGCCGATTGGCTCTGACTGCAAAAAAACGTTGGTACAGTTATAGTTGCCAAAAACAACCAAAAGAACTCACCACCCAAAGACAGCCATTTTCAATTCTTATTTTTCATCAGCATGTTGTATAGGAATGATTTGGAGTTTTTTGTAGTGCTTATTAAAAATTTCGCTTTTAAACCTTAAAATTCATAATAATATCACCTGACTCCATGTCCTCCAGTCAATAATTTATGAAATAATTCCACCGATTATTGACTGCAATCCATATACCAAAAACATCAATAAAAACGCTTTGTGACGCACTAAGGACCCATTATCCTTGTAACTGTGTGAAGCAGCAGCAGAATTTCCGATAAAAAGTGAGATTTTGAAGAAAGAACTAGGTTTTGAGTGCGGTAATTGTATAATGAATAAGAGACTGAGATCAGTATTAAGTGATAACAAAAAGATTTGATATTGAAAGTATAACTTTGGTTTGATTGCGGCAATGGCATACTTAATAAGGCACTTAATCAGTAAGAATTGCGAGTTGAAACTTAGATATTTACGTAAGAACTAGAGTTTGATTGCGGTAAATGTATACTGAATAAGCAACTAATATCAGTGAGAAGTGCCGATGAACTTGGGTATGGATGCGGCAATGTTTAACTGAAAAAGCGACTGATATCAGATAGAATTGCCAAAATAAAGTAAGATAATAAAAAAAAACTTGGGTTTGTGTACGGAAATGGATAACTTAGTAAACGACTGATATCATTAATGATGGCCAATAGAAAGAAAGATATTGATGTTCGAATTTTGTTTTTTGTGCGGCAACGGTATATTGTTTTAGTGACTGAAAGTGGTGAGACTTGCCAATAAAAAGTTGATATTGAATTGAGAACTTGTGTTTGTATGCTGAAATAGTATACTGACTAAGCGACCCATATCGGTTAAATTGGCCTATGAAAATGAAGATATTGAATAAAGAAAATTGGTTGAAGTGCGGCAAAAGTATAGTGATTTAGTGATTGTTCTCGAGAATAATGGCAGAAGGAGAGTAAATAATGAAGAAAGATCTTACGTTTGGGTACAGAAATTGTATAATAAATATGTGACTGATATCAACCGATGGAAAATAAGATATTGAGGTAAGGAATTTTGTTGGAGTGTGTCAATTATATCTGATAACGTGACTCATATCGGTAGAAATTGCCAAGGGAAAGTAAGATATTTAAGTAAGGACTTGGTTTGAGTGCGAAAATGGTATTCTTTATAAACGAATTGGCATTGGAATGTAAGATTTTGACATTAAGAAATGAAAAAAAACTTGCGGAAATGGCATTCTGAAAAAGTAATTTATATCAGTAAGAATTGCCGGTTAAAAAATATGCATTAATATAAGAACTTGGGTTTGCGTGTGGTAATTGGTTACTGAATAAGTTACTGATATCGGTAATGCTTGGTGGTAGAAAGACAGATATTGAAGTAATAATTAACGTTTATACGCGAAAATTGTATGCTGAATAATCGACTGACATCGGAAAGAATTGCCTGTGGAATTTATGATATTGTAGAAAGAACTTGTTTAATAAGCGAAAATAGTTTACTAAATAAGCACCTGATATTGGTTATAAATGCCAATTGAAAGTGAGATATTAGAGTGAGAGCTTTTGTTTGAGTTGTAATTGGGAAAACTGAATAAACGACTATTATCAGTAAGAATTACCGATGGAAAGTTAGATTTGATGTTTGAACCTGTGTTTAAATGCGGAAATGGTACACATAATAAGCGTCTGATATCGGTTACTTTTTCTGTTGGGAAATTAGATATTGAAGTAAAAACTTAGCTTTGAGCGCGGGAATGGTCAACTGCAGAAACGACATAAATCAATTATATTTTCTGGTGAATGTTAGATATTGAAGTAAGATCCTTGGATAGAATGCGGTAATAGGTTCTGAAGAATTGACTGATATCTGTATAATTACGCAATAATACATCTTTGTTTTTCAGGCTCTATTCTTACGAAGCCTGAGGTTAAATGCAATAACCTCAACTTTGCTAATGCAAACCATGAACTACTTAATAATTTTGTAAGCACTCTAGCTTGGCATAGCATATTCTCAATCAACGATCGACACATTTTTCGTTAGCTATTGCAGAGCCACACAGATAAAATCCAGACTTTTATTGGGTTTAAGATTTTCATTTCTAATACAGCTTCTGCTACTGCTCAGCCATTTCTACAGAACAGACTTAATTCATAACGAAGGCAACTTAAAGATTTGTAAAAAGGCTTTTTTTCTAGTTCATATAAAGCACAGCAAAGCAAACTACTGTCTTTTTGCATTTTGTATGTGCTATGACGCATATGATTAAAGACGGCCTGAAAATTAAATTAAAGTCATAAGGGTGGATTTGCAGAGCATACAAGTGTAAGCGGTGTTGGTGGGCAAACGAAAAGATTATCAGGCATGAGGGCATTTTGTTTATCACGTTGAAATAAGAATTGGCTACTTGTGGCCTACTCTGAAGACAGAACGTGTTGGTAAAAACAATATGTATTAATCCCCCATTCAACTGACGCTACCTCCGATCGCTTTTCCTCTGCATGTATGACCTTCCGTCAATCAAGGGGAATGCTCAGAACACCTTACCTCCCGGCCTGTTAACACTATCCGTAAGAATCGTTTTTTCCACGTGCCTTGTGCAGATTACAAATCTTCCCCTTCTCCGCACCAACCGCTTAACTGACAATCTGTGTCGGAAATCAGGAGTCCGCTACTCGTGATTTACAGCATATTGACAGGGCCAAGCGAAGGTTAATTCGAATGCTTTGTTGCCAATACGAGCGGTTGATATGTCGTGAAACTTAGAGTGCTTATGATCGCATTGATTTCATTAAGTTAATGCTCTTTTTTATTGGTACTTGTCGTTTTATCTTTAAAAGGATAACCTACGGAAGAAGGTGTCATTAATTAAGAAGCGGGTGATAACAATTCAAAGCCACTCACCAGTTTCAATTATGTCCGATTACAAAAGTCCTATGAGTTATTTCATAAGATGTATTCTATTAGTATTATGTGAGTTCCGGAGTTCTTATATATATCGAGCGTTAGCTATAAAGAATTTTTTTAAATTTGCTCTCCGTTTATCCTATACACAGTGAATACGATTTACTATGAGGCCCATCTGTAGCTGACATTATTTATTTTGTAATTCTGACGGACAATTTATAATATCTAATGTCCCTTATATCTGTACATATTTTCCCCTAAACCAAGCAGTATGAAAAACAGACATATAATTAAATGCCAACTTTTTCAATCAGACATGATAGGAGATTATATTTGGCTGCGTTTGGCACAGCAACCAACCTGATGTCTGTTGCAGTTGCATGTTCTATGTCGCACTCGTTTAAAGACGGCCTGAAACCTGAAGTAAAGTCATATGAGTGGAGTGGCAGAGAATACAAGTTTACGTGGTATTGGCGGGCAGATGGAAAGCTTGTCAGTTATGAGAGCATTTGTTTGGGCACGTTGACATAAGAAATGCCTGCTTGTGGCCTACTCCGAGGACAGCAAGTGCGGGCAAAAACAATATGTGGTTAATACCCCATCCCACTCACCCTTCCTCCAATCGGTAATCTTCTGCATGCAGAACCGTCAATTGATCAAGGTAAGTGCTCAGTACACCCACACTCCAGGCCAGCTAACACTCTATGTGAGAATTGCTTTTCCTGCTTACCTTGTGCAGATCACAAATATTTCCCCCTCTTCTCACTTACCGCTTAACTGGCAATATTCGTCGGAAGCCAGGAGTAGGCAACCAGTGTTTTAGAGTATATCAAAATGGCTGAGCAAAGGGAATTTCAAGAGCATTGTTACCCATGCGAGCAGTTGTTAGGTCGTACAGTTTGGAGGGCGTGTAATTGCATTGTTTTTCTTGTAATTAATGTTCTTTGTTATGGGTACTAGTCGTTTTATATTAAAAAGGATAACCTACGGATAATGTGACTTCAATGTGGAACCGAGAATGTAACAAAGCTAAGCCATCCACTAGTCTATAAAATATATATATATATATATATATATATATATATATATATATATATATATATATATATATATATATATATATGAAAGTGTGTGGCTCACTCGATCTGCTTATAGGAACATTATGCTACGTTATGCCCTGGAACTCAGACTAGAGAACTCACAGGCAGTCGCATAGCGACGTGTAGCATATGTTGAGAATGTTGAACCGACAAAGACAAGGGAGAACGGAATGGCCATTTCTGGCTTATATGCCGTCATCAGCCAGTAATACCCAATCCCAAGTGTGGAACACCTGGAATTCGAACCCACGACCTTTGGTATTTGAGTCGAACGCTCTACCATTGAGCCACGGGCTCGTTGCTTTGTCGGTTGCGATCGGGAATTTGATGAAAAGTGTGTGGCTGTTCGATCTGCTTATAATATATATTAATAATATATATATATATATATATATATATATATATATATATATATATATATATATATAAAGTTGAAATCATAAATTTTCAAGTTGATGACACTCAACCCATTGTCAGGTGAAATTAAGAGAGAAGAGAGTGAAATGACACGATAGGACATATGGTGACAAACAAACAGCTGGTGTGAGTGGGTGGACCATTAATCAGGGCATATTTAGGGGTCACTGCCTTGGATTGAGGTGACGGAATGTTTAATTGCGGTACACCATGTGTAAGTTGGGGTTTTCGAAAAAGTGGGAACAAAAGCCGCAAAGATTAGCAGTCGTTGATAGGATGTGGGATCTCGTTAGTAAATCATGCACGTAATCTTTCGTAATTAGCATCTAAGTAAAACGTAGCGGTAAGTGCTAGTGGTGCTGACTGCCAAATTCCAAGGGGGAATTCCCTCGAGCTTGTTTGGTGTTGGTCATGACGATCACTTTGCTGTCGTCCCAATTTTTGTGATGGTCGCATTCAAGGGAGTGCACGAACACGAGTGATAAGAGATAATGTCGGCGAATGGCTAGTTTATGTTCGCTCCTGTGCATCCCAAGACGTCAGCGTGTGTGGCCAATGTAAACAAAAAGGCGTTTGGCGCACGGTATGCGCTAAATGACATTGCTTAATCGTTCTTTTGGAAGGGGGTCCTTTACTCTGCATAGGGTTGCGCATATGAAGGACGCAGGCTTGTGGGTAAAAGAGATGCCAAAATGACTTTATTTTCGAAAGATTGTTTTGGAAACACCTTCCAAGTAAGGTAAATAATAGTATGCCCGTGGCACTTTATCTCTATTGAAAACAAGGTTCTGCGTTTGTCTTGGTTGTTGAAGACAATTTTTCACGAAACTCAATTGGTATCCATTAATCCGAAAGAACTGATACAAATACGATGGTCCTTTCTGAAGAAGCTAATCGCTTCTGCAATAGCGGAAGGCCAGATGGAAAAAGGGTGCAAACACAGCTTCTTTTGTAGTTCGCAGGATGGTAACTTGAATGGTTAAGCACAATTTCTGCAGAAAAACTATTCGGTGAACGTTTTTGCGAGTCAACCATCACTGAGTCGTTTTATGTTTATGTCTTGGAATGGTTGTGTATATGTTGTTGCTTTTTCACCTGAAAAATGTTATAGTCGGAAGACCCCATAGAGAATCTGGTGCAATTGCGAACGTCACAAGTATTTATGATAACAAATGTGTCACCTACGTAGTGGAGCCACATCTTTTGTTTGACACGTTGTAAGACGCCTTATTCTGGTCGCTGTAAGACCAATTCGGCTAGTAACCCCGATATTAGTGAGCAAATTTGGGGTTCCATCAACTTGTTGATAGTATTTGCCATCGAATTGACAATAGTTATTAAGGCAGAACTTCAGCATGTCTGAAAAGTGCTGCTTTGGAATGCCGATAGGATATTCATCAAGACATCACCCAATGCTTTCAAAGCTTTGAATTTCTAGTTACGGGAACACAGAAGCCACTTATTCAAGCACAATGAGTGGCGCTACATCTGAATTCGATTAATAATGTGAGTGACCCACAACGCATGATTGAACGACGTCGCACAGATCCAATTGGCAGAAAGTATTTTTTCAAACTAAAGCAGGCCTCTATTTCTACTTATCCGCCTATAACCAACTCTACTACAGCTACTACTTCTGTAACTATTAGTACTGCATCTTCTCCTAATACTATCACTTATACTTAAACTATTTATATTGCGTGTACTTCTTCTACAATAACTTCTTCTACAATTCATGTAACTAATTATACTACTACTACTACTACTACTACTACTACTACTACTACTACAACTACTACTACTACTACTACTACTACTAATACAACTTATACAGTTTATACTACTACTACTACTTCTAATACTACGACTACTACTACTACTACTAATACTACTACTACTGCTTTTTCTACTACTACTACTACTACTACTACTACTACTACTACTACTACTACTACTACTACTACTACTACTCTACTACTACTACTACAACTTCTACTACTACTACTTCTACAACTGCTTCTACTACTACTTCTAATACTACTAATGCTACTAATACTTTTTCTACTATTACAACTACTACAAATACATTAAATAAATCTACTTCTTATTGTTATACTGCTTTAACTAATACTACTTCTACTACTACTACTACTATTACTACTACTACTACTACTCAATACTATAATTGCTTCTTATACTATTACTTCTACTCTTACTACTGCTACCTCTAATGCTACTACTTCTACAACCTCTAGTACTACTTCCTTTACTATACCTACTCCTGATAGACTACTACTTCTACGTCACATACTACTACTACTACTACTACTACTACTACTACTACTACTACTACTACTACTACTACTTATACTTCTACTACTACCACTACTAATGCTTCTATTACTACTTCTTCTAATTCTACTACTTCTAATACTATTACTACTTCTTCTACTACTACTTCAACTTCTTATACTACTACTACTTCTACTACTACTACTACTTCTACTAGTACTACTACTATTACTACTAATACTACTACTACAACTTCTTCTTCTACCACTACAATTACTACTAAAATTACTACTTCTACTACTCCTTCAACTCCTACTACTACTACTTCTACAATTCCTACTATTACAACTACTAACTCTTCTACTAAAACGACAAAAACTAAAACTACTACTACTTCTACTACTTCTACTTCTTATAGTTCTTATACTTCCACTACTACAATTACTACTTATTCTTCTATATCCACTACTTATTCTACAACTACTACTTCTACTACTACTTCTACTAATAATAATTCTATTATTACTACTAGTTCCACTACTTATTCTTCTATTTTAACTTCTACTTTTACTTCTACAACTACTAATACCCTTTCTTCTTCTGCTAAAACTACAACTACTACTTCTACTACTACAACAACTAATACTACTGTTACTTCTTCGTCATCTTCTTCTACTACTTCTACTACTATTACCACTACAACAACTACTACTTATAATATTAATTTAACTACTAATACTACTACTACTTCTACTACTACTACTACTACTACTACTACTACTACTACTACTACTACTATTACGACTACTACTTCTACTTCTTCTACTACTACTACTACTACTACTACTACTACTCAATACTTCTTCAACACTATAATTGTTTTTATACTATTACTCCTACTCACTCTACTGCTACTTATAATTCCTCCCACTCTACAACATCGATTGCTACTTCTTCTCACTATACCTACTTCTATAGACTACTCATTTCTCACTTCACCTCTCACTACTCACTACTACAACCACTCCTCTACCACTCTACTAATACTACTGTTTCCCCATTACTCACTTCTCTCTAATCTCACCATCCCACGTTCATATTCCTTCACTACCACTCAAAAGATTATGACTCACTCTTCCACTACTAGTACTTCCCACCATGACTATAATCACCACCACCACGTTTCTCAGCAAGCAAGTAGGCATAGCAGTCATAGCAGAAGTAGCAGCAGCAGCCAGAACATAAAGCTAGCAGAAGCAGAAGCAGTAGAAGCAGAAGTGAGAAGGAGCAGTGGTCAGTAGTAGTAGCAGTAGTAGTAGTAGTAGTAGTAGTAGTAGCTATAGTAGTTGTAGATGAAGAAGTTCTTGAATTAGAAGTATACATAGCAGAATACAAAGAAGTAGAATAAGATGTAATAGGAGTATTAAAAATAGTAGAAGTAGTAGGTGTAGTATAAGACGTAGCGTTAGTAGAAGTTGAAGTAGTAGAAGTAATTGTAGAATAAAAAGATTAAGTAGCACAATAAAAAGAAGTAGAATAAAATGTAGAAAAGTAGAAAAATTAGTTGTAGTAGTAGCAGTAGTATTAGGAGTAGAATTATAAGTACTAGGAAGAAGAAGTTGTAGGAGTTTAAGTAGTAGAAGAAGTAGATGTAGTTGTTGAAGAAGTAGTATAAGTAGAAGTAGTAGTATAAGTAGTCGTAGAAGTAGTCGTATTAGCAGAAGAAGTAGTAATATTAGTAGTAGTTGTAGTTGTATAAGTAGTTGTAGAATTAGAAGTATAAGTAGCAGACTAAAAAGTAGTAGAATAAGATTTAGAAGAAGTGGAAAAAATAGTATTTGTAGTAAGAGTATTAGTAGTTGTAGTAGTAGTAGATGAAGTAGAATAGATGTTGTATATGTATGATAAGAAGTAATAGTAGAAGTAGTACTAGTAGTACAAGAAGTAGATGAAGTATTAGTTGTAGTTGTAGAAGTAGTAGTAGCAGTAGAAGAAGAAGTAGTAGATAGTAGTAGAAGTAGAAGAAGGAGAAGTTGTAGTTAGTAGTTGTAGTAGTAGTAGTAGCAGTTGTAGTTGATGTGAGTAGAAAGTAGTAGTAGAAAGTAGTAGTAGAAGAAGTGATCATAGTAGTAGCATAGTATAAGTAGTTGAAGAAGTTAATAGTAGTGTAGGAAATAGCAGTAGCAGAAGTACTAGTAGCCAGCCATAAACAGAACGAGACAAGAACAGGAAGGAAAAGGACACAGAGGAATCCCACAACACAACTGACACACACAAGGACACACAGTGAAGGACACGGAAGGAAACCAAGGCACACAACACACAGGACCAAAGACAGGAAAGACAACACACAAACGAGAAATGGAACACACACACAGCACACAGGAAAGGAGGAAGAAAAGAAGAAAAATAACTGAACACACACACAAGACACACAGGAAAACGACCCAGGAAGACAAGAAGAACACAACACAGAATCAACTTGCATGAAGAAAAAAGGAAGAAAAATCCCAGACAAGAACACACACAAACACAGACACAAGGAAGAGACAAGGAAACGGAGGAAGGATGTAGCATAAGGAGCTGAATGGAGAGACACCATGAAAATAACTGAAGAAGGAAGAAGACAGAAGAAGGAAGGAGCCGGACAAAGAAAGAAGGAAGAAGAAGGAGGAAGGAAGAAAAGAACGGAAAGAAAGAAACAAAATAAACACACAAATAACTGACACAAGGAAGAAGAAGGAATAGTGAAGGAAAAGGAAGAAGAAGAAGAATGGAGGAAGGAAAAGAAGGAAAAAGAAGAAAGAAGGAAGGAAGAAGGAAGAAAGAAAAGAAGAAACAGGAAGAAAGAAGGAAAGGAAGGAATATTAGTAGTATAAGAGAATGGACGAGAAGGAAGAAGAATAAGGAAAATGGAAGAAGAAGGAGGAAGGAAGAAAGAGAAGAAGAAAGAAGGAAGGAAGGAAGGAAGAATGGAAGGAATGGATGAAGGAAGGGAATGAAGGAAGAGTGGAATGGGAAACAAGAGAAGGAAGAAATGGAAGAAGAAAATGAAGGAAGGAAATATTCCAGGGAAACAAGAAGCTATAGAAATATAAGCAGAAGCAAAGAAGATTATAAAAGATAGTTAAAGTAATAGCAATAGAAGTTTAGCTGTAGAATACAGAAAAAGAAGTAGTGAATTAAATAGAAGATTCAGTTGTTGAAGTAGAATTTTCAGAAGAAGTATTAGAAGTAGAAATAAGAGAAGTAGTAGTAGTAGAAGAAAAGTTGTAGTCGTAGATGTAGAAGTAGTAGAAGAAGAAGAAGAATTAGTAGAAGTATAAGTATAAGAAGCTCAAGAAGTATAAGAAGAAGTAGTAATAGTATAAGTAGTAGTTGTAGTTGGTAGCACACATAGTTATCAGGCTCGAACTGAATTTTAGCTTAAAAATAAAAGGCTTCCTGTTAGTCCTCACTAATTGCTTTTTATCCGACAGGTAATCACTTTCTGGAAGGCTTTCTGGAAGGCTTAATCAAGTTTCTTATGGGATTTCCGAGATAATTTGCGCTTCTTCTATTGAATATATCCTACAGGACATACCTTAGAAAAGGGAATTCCATATGGCCGATGTAAATGTTCATGTTTACGTTGGTTCCAAACACAGTTGCCTAAAGCTATTATAACCCGATTCAGAAAACTTAGTTAGCGCGATGCATTAAGGGACATCCAAATTCATGATATATGGGCGAATGCATCGGTTTGACTTTATGTAATATGTAATACGCTTTCGCGAAAACTTAATAATGCTGGAAGGTATCCAATCACGTACCCACTTTTCAGACGGCCGTTTTGTGGTATGATAATCAGTACTTGCAAAGAGCAGGAAAATATCCAGGTGTCCTAACAACGGTGGACCAGATGTGCTATTAATTAATTTAAGGACAACAAAGAACAAAGATTGGAATATGAGGATCGTGAAATTAATATAACCGCTGCATTTTTAAAAATATCTTACTTATTTTGACTGGCATTGTTTGATAAAATAATTCAATTTTTAATTATGACTAGTTTTATTTGTTGTCTTGAGTAAAGATTAATCTCATATCATAGAAAAAACCATGTGGATTTACGAACGTAATGTGGGATGGGTAATAGCGTCGGAAGTCGCCAAAATACAAAGCAACGTAAAATACCTAATCAAATGTCAAAAGTGTGAATTCAAAATCCATATTCGAGCATATTGAGCGTGCAAAAGAATAAATTGCATAGCATTTTAATTGCCCGCACTTTATAGTCTGCATTTTCGATACCGTGTTTTTTTGAGATAGGTTACGAAGAATACAAAAGTTGCAGTCTACTTCACGTGTGTTTACGCCCGTTACCAAACAACCCCTACCATTCGCTTTCCGTCAATCAAAGAAGAGAGGTTTGAGCCTGTAGATAGATCAGCTAAGCACAATGTGGTCGTCACAAGAGGGATCATTTATTCATTATTTTAAGAAAAAAAGGTTATTGATTGCAAGAAACATTTGGGAAACAAATATCAATTTGATGAAAAATATCTTCCTGTGCCCAGAGCTATCATAAGCATTCTTTCCTTATGTGAAATTAAATCAGTCACGTCTGCTCGACTCGCCCTTTGTAGTTACATGCGATTGATTTGCATAGATGCATTTAACCACCAATATTTCTATGAATTAAAAATGTCAGTCCTACGCTTACCTTATTGTCCAACCTTCACGCATGTCTTAATGCAGTTTTTACATCAAAAATTCATAAAACTACCATTTTGCTTCTAAACTACGCTGAATTTAGATTTCTAGTTTTAGTATGATGGGCAGAAAAGTGATTATACACTGAAACCTATTTCCTGCCGAGCAACGAATGCATGTCATTTGTTTCTAGGACAAGATAAACATGTCTTAATGGTATGAGACAACCTCGGAGTTTGTGATACCTTACAACCTTAGTTTCCTGTTCTTGTTAACCAACCGAGAGTGTGTTCGAAAACTTCGCTTGCGTAGAGAACTTGGTCACATCTGTTTGCAACTTCTATTTCCTAATTTCACCTTTTCAAAATTTGTGTAGATGATGGTATCACTAACAATTTTCCATATAAGACTGTAGTAAACACAATCCTTTGTCGGCTTTGCAGTTTTAAAGAAGACATAAACCTCAACACTTAACATTCAGAAGCTCCCTCCAAAGTTGTGCTCAATAAGGCATATCAGAATAATTATTATAGGGGCAATTCTAGATCACATGCAAGGTAAAGGCAAATGGATGCAGGTTTTAATTAAAGTAAACGTTTTTTTCGTAGTGAAACATGATTTTTCGTTGAAAAAACGAGAGAAATTGCAAATAAATGTGTCATTCTTAAGTTATTTTTTGGCACATTGTTGTGTTCACCAACCGAGAGTGTGTTCGACAACTTCGCTTGCGTAGAGAACTCGGTCACATCTGTTTGCAACTTATATTTCCTACTCTCACCTTTTCAAAATTTGTGTAAATGATGATATCACTTACAATTTTCCATATAAGACTGAAGTAAACACAATCCTTTGTCTGCTTTGCAGTTGTAACGAAGACATAGGCATCAACACTTAACATTCAGAAGCTCCCTTCAGATTTGTGCTCAATAAGGCATATCAGATTAATTATTATAGGGGCATTTCTAGATCGCATGCAATGTAAAGGCAAATGGATGCAGGTGTTGATTATAGTAAACGTTGTTTTCGTAGTTAAACATGATTTTTCGTTGAAAAGACGAGAGAAATTGCGAAGATATGTGTCATTCTGAAGTGAAGTTTTGGCGCATTGTGGCCTCCACCAGATGCTCATTGCTGCTTAACACACTGTTTCTTATAATCCTTTCCCTAAACACACCCCCGCTATTCGCTTTCCGTCAACCGAATACGAGAGGTTTGTGCCTGTAGATAGATCAGCTTAGCCAACTGTGGTCGTCACCAGTGGGATCATACATTCATTTCTTTAAATAAAAAACGTTATAGCTCGTAATAATTATTTGGGAAACAACGTTCAGTTTGATCTAAAAATATCTTTCTGTGCCCAGAGCTGTCATAAGAATTAGTTTTTATGTGGAATTTAATCAGTCACGTCTGCTCGAAACTCCCTTCGTAGCTAAATGCGATTGATTTAAATATATGCATTTATCCAGCAATACTTCTATGAATGACGAATGTTCATTTGTTTTATCTTAATTATAGGAAACCATAAAATCCCACCATACAAGGTTATGTTCCGCTGATCAACCCGAGGTCATTGGAATCCTCATCGTTCATCAACTGTGCCTTACTTCGATGGCACTGTTGGTTCCCGTCAGCCAACAAAGAAGTCAGTCCTATGCTAACCTTATTATCCCACCTTAACCCATGTCTAAATGTAGCTTTTACACCATACATTCGGAAACCTACCATTTTGCTTTTAATTGACGCTATTTAAGTCTTCTTGTTTAACTAAGATAGGAAGATATGTTGTTATAAACTAATACCCTTTTTTGACGAGCAAAGAATACATGAACTTCGAAAATAATGTTATGACGTAATGTTCAGAGCCTTGTTTCAAACTTCGCGGTGGTGACGCCTAACTGCCTAAGTCTCCGTTCTTGCTCGTAAAACGAGAGTGCTTGCGAAAATTTCCCTGGCGTAGAGACCTCGGTCACATCTGATTGCAATATTTGTGCCTTACTCTCACCTATTCACAAGTTGTGCGTTTGTGCGGTCCGTGAAATCTAGCACAAAAAGAATGGTAATACTTAAATCACATTTGAATTTAGAACCCTGAAGTACACTCGAGCCTTTGTCTGCTTTGCACTTGTATAAAAGACATAAGCCTCAACACTTAACACTAAACACTTGTGCTCAATAAGTTTTATCAGGATCATTATGATAGGGGCAATTTTAAGTGTTTTTTTATAGTAAACGTTATCTTCAGAAGTAAACATGATTTTTCGTTGAAATATGAATGATAAATATGTAATACCTTATAAAGTAAATATTTGAAACATTGCGAGCAATTGTGAAACATTAATCGTAATTTGGAATTGATTCCTTGATCCAGGCAATTAAATTGTCCGTTTTTGCATTAACGAAGATCTTTCCAGCCTATATAGGGTCAGTGAATGAAGCTACGCCGTAAAGTACCCATGTGGCATTCCTTCATTTACAGTGCAATCTACGTCCACTGTCGCCGTTAAAAGTATTCTAAAGTTACAAAACCGTTTATAATATAAGTTGCTCTAAGTGTCATTTACACCATTCAGAAACGGATTTTACCCCAAACATTTTCTCTATACAGACATGATTGTTTTTCCTTACCGAGGAAATGTGTGTCGGGCATTTAGATAAGTCTACAAATTTTCCCAGTTTTTCCATCAGCACTTGAGGTTGGGTTTTGGGTAGTAAATTTGGTGTATTAGGTATCAGTCCCCAGCTTACGATATAACAGATCCTTCCTTTATTGTATCCGGGTTGAGGAATACATGTGAATAACACATGATGTGCTTTGAATGAAGACATGGCGTATATAAATTAGATAAAAAATATATGTATTTGACAAAATTTATGCCTGGAAATAATATCTGAACGAGCTTGCATAACAAGTAAACTGTAAAACCTTTGCAGCTCCACAATGGCTTAAAAGGGCCCCTGTTAATCTAAGAAGTCGAGAATTATGGATAAAGAAATAAGTTGTCTAGTACTAGTAGTTCTGGCTATAATAAGTTCCATAACGAAAGTCATATTGGCGTCTAAAATTTTCATGTGGTCTAACAGTTCGGTGTACGGAACGGGAATCAACTGGTCTTCAACACTGTTTATGTAATTACCCATTATACAGACAAGCTTCTATTTTTCACATACAGTATATACTAAGATTCATAATCTGTCTTTTGTTTAAATCGTAATGTTATATATCTTTGGGCTTCCAATATAATTTTATTATATGCGAATATTTTCCAAATTATGCAATTTGAAAAATAATGTGGTTTTTCATTTTACATGCTGTGCAGTGCTTCAATTTATGAAATATTTTAATGCTTTGCGTATTCACCGCCTACTGTAAAGAAAGTAGCGTGATAAAAAGCCATGAATTTGCAGCTATGACACGCTTCTACGAGCTCCCAAAAATATACAAGCCAGACGTTCTCCTTCGAACAATCGTCTCCATCAGAGGTTCACCCACATACGGGCTTGCAAACTGTTTATTCCGGAAACTGAGGATCCTCATGGCGGGATCGCAAATGACATTTCACTTGGCAAAACAGTTCCCGCCAAATTAAAGGTGCTCACGTTTGAACCAAATGAGAGTATAGTGTCTTTTGCCGTTGCCTCACTCTTCTTATCCACATCGTGGGCCCTTGCGGTTCAAAGAGTCCGTGACCCTTGACATGAACATAACGATGAGAACAAAAGCCAGCTCACAGCTCAGGAGCACATAGAACACATTAAGCATTGTCTCAAATCCTTCTTCACCTTTTAAGGGATCACATCTGAGCAAATCAGGGGCAACCCGATATGGTCCCCAATCGTTAGGCTCATTGCCGAGATGTTTCTACTAAATCTCGAGAGACGGCTGCTCGAAGAAGACGAACCGAAATGTTGGGCATGCTTCGTTGACGACACTTTTGTTATCATCGATCAGCACAGAATAATCCATTTTAAAGAGCACATTAGCTTGATTTTATCCGGTCTTAAGTTCAAGAAGGAAGAGGAAGTAGAAGGCAGACGTCCTTTCTTGGACGTTCTCGTCTGCCGCCAACCGGACGGCAAAATGGCATCGTCAGTCTATCGAAAACCGATTAACACGTCGCAAATGCTTATTTACAACAGCAAAGATCCACTGCAGAACAAAATAAGTTGTATACGCACGGTATGTTTATAAGAAGAAATTCACTGCAGCACGCCGGCTCCTAAACGGAACAAGCTGATGCTTCTCCGTGAACAATTCGCAGCCAACGGCTATCCCCGAACGTTCACTGAACGGAATCGAATGCCAACGAGAACGCGGAACGAAGAGAGATATCAGCCAAAGTCATGGTGGAGCATTCCTTACATGAAAGAGTTCTCCGAAACCGTAGCTAGATCCTTGCGCCTCTCGGCATAGAAGTTGCCAACATGTCCGGGTCAACAATCCAACAACATGTGATGCGGTCAAAAGACCCCATCCCTAATCGGGAGAAGTTAGCCGTCATCTACCGCCTTCAGTGCAGCTGCGGGACATGTACCACGTTGGCGGAACTGGGTGACAGCTAGAAACGTAAATGCCTGAGCATATGTTGGCCGTAAGAATGTTAGACCCAAAGTAATAATAAAAGGTAACAACCCATGCATCGCAGATGGTGCGTGTCTTTATCTTTGACGCCGCAGAACTTGTGTGCAGGGCTGGCAATCAAACCTAAAGGCATAACAACGAAGCCTGGACTGATCAGTCACCTGTCTAATTAAGCTGCCAGACTACTATCTCGTGTTAAGACCATTCCGGTCAGGAGACCATTATGGCAAGGAACGTCCAGGGCCACCAACTATCTCCACGGCCAAACAATGATGGGTGTTGTCCACGCCAAAGCGAAAACCCGCTGATGCGGCACCACCAGGGGTCAGCAGGTGTGACGACGACCGCGGTGAACCAAGCCGTAGTGTTACGCCACGGAAAACACAAGCTGACGTGGCGCAACCAGCGATCGACGGCGGTGACAAAACCGGCGAAATGAGGGGAACACAGCGCACAGCCAGTGTTGACAGGCAAGGTGCAATGAGAGCAGTGGAATATAATAGTAGGTGAGAGCATGACTCTCCATTCTCAGAAGATGGGTTGATAAAACACTTACTCGAAACTTTAGACAACCAATATACTTCTCGCGGTGAACGCTACTTCTTTTTCTGAGTTTCCTCTGCATTATAAGACCTCACCAACTCATCTAGAATATGGGTTGGCCTACTGTGATAGGGCTTAGGACCTAGTGCACTCTTTAAGGATTTTGACATGGGAAAAGCGTTTACTTATTTTTGAGCGTAAAAGTGTTTCGAGGACATTCAGTTGGTTTTACAACCAGCGTTAGTTTCAGGGATCGAGTTAGGGTTAGTTTAGTGCTACACTTAGGATGAGGTTTAAGGTCCTGTTTAGGGGGAGTGTCATTTAGCTGCAGTGCAACCGAATATTCAACAATTAGAATCCGGGACCGTCTTCCGGTACCTCCGACGTAAGTTTCTTTGCCCACAACTGCACAAGCTCCGATAAACGACTCCAGATATTTCGCGATGTGGCAGTATGTCCTTTGGTTTCATCGCCTGACAACTAATTTTTGTATTGGGTATATGTTCGACTCCAAATCAATGTCATGCGAGTAGATTTAAGGCATCCTTTTTCACTTTTTCGACGCATGAAATCGCTCCCCTACACTTGTGGTCCGTTCAATTTTGTCATTTGTCTCGTTTGCGCATGCACTGCCAGATGAAGTTGCGGCGGTAGTCTTTTTCTCTAGACACCCGCCGAAGGTATTGAACTTCGGCAACACGGTCTTCCGGTTCACTGTAGTGTATCACAACACACCGATGTGGCGCCCTAACGCAACTGTGTTTTTATGTTGATTGGGAGGTTGCTTAGAACTTTCACCATATTTATTGCCCTACTCAACAAATTGGTCTATAGACACTCACAATCGTTTCGTCAGATAAGAACATTGATGTAGGCTAGTGGCTGCATCTACGAAAGGGATTATCCGAAGATCGATAGTATGACCAGTTTCTCCCACAAGGTAAGTTGAATAATGTTTTGTTGAATACGCCTGCTCATAATCTCCATTTCACCAATGAATTGACCAACCGACTAGGCTACCTTCCAATCGCAGACATGGAAATCTCCGTGGAGAACCGCGAGTGTCAGCTGAGGGACACCATCCAATCTACCAACCTGGATGTCCTCGGCCGCGCACGTCGTCAGCAACAAGATTGGTTCAATGATAACGACGCAGCTATCAAGGCGCTGCTCGTCAAGGAGAACCAGTTGCACAAAACCTACGTTGATCACCCTACCGCTGCAAACAAGACAGCCTTCTACCGAAATTACCGCCTTGCCCAATAACGGCTGCGGGAGATGCAGGATGTCTGATGACGTGCAAAACTGAGGAAATCCAAGGGTACGCGAACCGAAACGAATGGAAGAACATATTCACAGCCAACAAGGTTGTATATGGACCTGCCATCAAAGGCGCCGCCCCTCTTCTCGGTGACGACGCCAGGACGCTAATCATGGAGAAGACGCAAATCCTGACATGATGGGCAGCACATTTCCAAAACGTTCTCAATCAGCCCTCCACCATCTCCGACGCCGTCATCGATCGTCTGCATAAAGTGGAAATAAACGCCAATCTTTATCTCCCAACCTCTTTCCAAGAAACCGTCAGAGTCGTGCAGCAACTCTCCAGCGGGAAAACAACTTGCTCAGACGTGATCCCTGCCGAGATGTACAAGCATGGTGGACCCCAACCGATGAACTTACTCAAATTGCTCCTACAGGGGATGTGGAACAAAGGGCAAGTCCCTCAGGATAACAAAGACGCAACCATTTTCCACCTGCACAATAAGAAAGGGAACTGCCAACTCTGCGACAAACACCGAGAAATCTCGCTGCTAAAAATCATCGGAAAGATCTTCGCCCGTATTCTGCTCGATCACCTGAAAACTCTCCTTGAGCAGGAGTTGCTCCCGGAAAGTCAATGTGCCTACCGACGACAAGACAGTATTCAAAGCATTCGCAGTAACCAATGGTGTGAAGCAGGGCTGCGTCGGTGCACCTACACTCTTTAGTTTTATGTTCCCTGTTATGCTAACAAAAGCCTACCGTGAAGAACGCTTTAGGATCTGCATTGCCTACTGGATGGACGGCCGTCCCCGCAACCAACGTCGGATGCACTTCCGCTCGCGTGTCTCCACAGCAACCATCCACGAACTTCTCTTCGCTGATGACTGCGAACGCAATGCAACGATAGAAGAGAAAATGCAAAGAAGCATGGATCTCTTCGCTGCCACCTGTGACAACATCGGACGTCGTATCAACACTAAGAATATGGTTGTGATGAATCAGCCACCACCCAAAACCAGCTACTCCGCAGCTCACATCAATGTCAATGGCACCCAACTGAAATCTGTGGACACCTTCACGTACCTGTGCAGAAATCTCTCCCGCAACACCCAAGTCGATGATAAGATGCACATCGGAGATGTCACTAAGGGTACTCGCCGACAGGAAGGTCAAAAACGACGTTATGAGGACACGTTGAAGAAATCGCCTAAGCAACTGCAAATTAACCCGGCGAACTTTGAGGACCTCACCCAGGATATACCGTGCATGTAGAAGATCCGCAAAGAATGGCGCTGCAATTTAAAACGCCAACCGGATCGCCGCCACCAAGGCCAAAAGAGTGGCACGAAAGTCACCATCACCCCGGTAAAACACAGCGAATGCTCAGGCCCTGCCATCATGCCTGTGCTGTCAACGCATCTTCCGCGCTCGAATCTTTAGTTATAAATACTAGAGATCTAGTGTTTTCGCTCATACAAATGTAAAGATACTTGTTATGCTACTGGGAAGAGCCCAAAGGTAGACGGGTGTTGTGAAGAAAATGAAAGAAATAAAAGGACATTAATGTGAGTATTGTGGGGCTGATGTAACGCATGAGTTTGAGAATTGGTAGAAAACCGGTTTAAAAAACACTTCTTAGATTTGGATGAGATTGAATAAATAAATTAGCAATGTCTTATGAAATAGGCTCCATGCTTTTACACAACGTTTGCAATATGACATAGGTGAGCATGTCTAATATAAAAGACAAGCGCTTGTGTGAAGGCGCAATAGTAAACAAGAGTGTATCGATTATGAAAAGGAGTCTCAATAAGACCGATATGTGTAAAAGGAGGGTGAGCACATAAATGGCGACGTTGTGGTAGGTATCTCATAACAATAACAAAAACGGAGGCACAATTGACTGATCTACATATAAAAACGAATATTTGCTTTCTTTTAACAGCATGTGACTAAACCTCATATGCCTCCAGCTTAATGCCTGCTGACCGCTGCCACTGTTTTTAATACATCTTGGATTCCGGAGCAGGATTATTTACAGTATTCAAGTGAAGTCTGACTGTAACATGCTTAACATAGATAAAGTCTGATACGCATAAACCATCGTTAGGAAGAAAACATTTCTTATATCACAAATAAAATTGAAACCCTGTCCTCATGTTCTATATTCGAATTCTGAGGCATTTTAAAAGTTTTGAGAAGCTTTAAAATGTAATACAGGATGAATTAAAGCATTTTTACCAAAGAAGAAATAAATGAATAAAATACCTTTATTTATAGTGCCCTGGGGTCACTTTCGAAAAACTAAGTAGCTGGTGTGGAGCAATTGCAATGCAAACTTTGGTGCTTTGCGTAAGCAATTCAATAAAAAGGATAACTAAGAGTTTGTGTTTGTGGAATATTCATCGAATGCACGAGATTTATCATTGCACCAATGATAAACATGTTTTTCAAAAATAAGTTTTTCAACGAAACAGTGCAAGAAAAAGAGTTAGGAAAGTAGGGCAGTGTAAAAGGAGCCATATAAAAAGTCGTACACGAATTAACGAAATAAATATGAAGGAGCAGGGTTGATTGCTTCTAAATATAGAGTAAGACTTCAAGCACGTTCCAGTAAGTGAGTATGAAAACGTCAATATGAAACTCATAGGGTAGCAATAGGGATGGCAACAGGGGGAAGGTGGTGAAAGCGGTCAAGAAAATCGGCATTTCAGTAACCAGCATTAAATGAAAGCCTTTTTCTGTGTGCGCAACAACATTTTTGCCTGAGGACACGTCCATAGTCACAAGATGCATAATAAAGCAATTGACAAATGGTCCCTTAAAATGCAAATATTTCCCTCTGGAAGTCATGGTGATAGCGCGATCGATCTGCATAAAGTCGGAGCGAGAAGGAGGTACTAACATTGCGAGGATCATGAATGCGTGGGGAGATTCGACCCTGCTGTCTTACGAAACAACGAGTAGCTGGCGAAAAATGATGGACAGCGATGAAAAACGACCGATATATCGGGTTAGTGCATTGATTCAAGCTTTGAGAATAGGCGCTCAAATATAAACGCTGCAATGATGGGACATTGTTTGGCTGCAAAAATCGGAGGCTTCCGCGAAGGGCCAAAAGATATGCAACATTTATTTTAAGAAGGGTTGAACAAACATTTGAAAAAACCTTATTGCAGGAAATACCAAAGTTTTGTTATATGAACCCATTTAGCTCGTGAGGTTATTTGTATAAGACAGACCCAGGTCCTTTTTTATTTATTGGCAGTTTTCAGGAAGCTCAAAAGAGGCATTCCGTAGCGGATCGAAATGAAACAGAGAAAACTCCTGATCGTTCTTTCTAGTGTTTTTCAGAAAAATAATATGAAGCTTGTTGTTCAGGATGCGGAAATTTTGACACAGACTCATGGTAAAGTCATACTCGGTTGATTGTTACAGATCCGGTATTCAGCAGAACATAAATGTGTGTCTGCAAACGTTTTTTCGCTGCCGATGGAGAAATTTGTTGATTATGGACAGTGCAATCAGCATGAAGAGTGACAGTTTTCAGATTCAGCGCACGCCAACAGATAAGCAGAGAGATTCCGCCAAGAAAGCACCAAACATTTTTAAAAAGTTGTCCTAAATGCTGTAAATTAGTGAAAGCAGTCCGTTAAGAAGCTATGTTGGGAAAACTTGATAATTTTATTGCTTATGCAAAAATCCGTTATTTGTTTTGCAATCAGTTTTTCTAAGAGTTTAGCAAAACAGGGCGTTTTATGAACGCAGCCATAGTTATGAATCTCCGAGCTCAAACAAGTTTTTAAAACTAGTATGACAAGATACGTTTTCCAGTAATCGGAGAAGAAACAATTTTTGAGAAAAACTGAGAACCATTTGCTTAGTTAACGTGAAAAATCCCTTAAATGCCTAATAATGGAGTTTGGAATGATATCAGTTTAAACAAGATATGCATTTTTTTCGGTGAGCTATTTCGTTTTGAATACGTGAAGGCGAGAAATTAGAAGTTGTTAGAAGTGAATTTGAAAGCAGAGGAATTAGGGGAGTTGGGCTAGTTTCAGTGGTAAAGTGGTTGGTAAAAAATGAATTCAACCATTCTGCTTTGCACAATTTGTTTGTACTTTTTTTTACCGTCAAATAAGGGTGGAGTTGCAATCAGACGCATAGCTGACGACCGAATATGAAAGACTTGAGCAACAAAGTTGATTAAATTGGCATCACTTAGTGTCCCAGACTGCCTTCGCTTATCTCTTGTGAGCCTAATTGTCGATGCTTATTTACATTATTGTGCAATCCTAAAATGAACTGGAAAAAAAGCTTTTAGACAAAACTTTAAGTCGCTATTGGAAGGAATTATATCTGTTCTGTAGAAATGGCGGAGCCGTGGAAGAAGCTGTATTTGAAATGAAAATCTTAAACCGAATAAAAGTCTGGATTTTATCTGTGTGGCTCTGCAATAGCTAACGAAAAATGTGTCGATCGTTGATTGAGAATATGCTTTGCCAACCTAGAGTGCTTACAAAATTATTTTGTAGTTCATGGTTTGCATTAGCAAAGTTGAGGTTATTGCATTTAACCTCAGGCTTCGTAAGAATAGAGCCTGAAAAACAAAGATTTATTATTGCATAATTATACAGATATCAGTCGCTTCTTCAGAACACATTACCGCATTCTATCCAAGGTTCTTACTCCAATATCTAACATTTCACCAAAAATTATAACCAATTTATGTCGTTTCTGCTGTTGACCATTCCCGCGCTCAAAGCTAAGTTCTTACTTCAATATCTTATTTCCCAACAGAAAAACTAACCGATATCAGACGCTTATTATGTGTACCATTTCCGCATTTAAACACAGGTTCAAACATCAAATTTAACTTTCCATCGGTAATTCTTACTGATAATAGTCGTTTATTCAGTTTATCCGTTTCAAACTCAAAAAAAAGCTCTCACTTCAATATCTCACTTTAAATTGGCATTTATAACCAATATCAGGTGCTTATTTAGTAAACTATTTTCGGTTATTAAACAAGTTCTTTCTACAATATCATAAATTCAACAGGAAATTCTTTCCGATGTCGGTCGATTATGCAGCATACAATTTCCGCGTGTAAACGTAAATTATTACTTCAATATCTGTCTTTCTACCAGCAAGTATTACCGATATCAGTCACTTATTCAGTAACCAATTACCACACGGAAACCCAAGTTCTTATATTAATGCATATTTTTTAACCGGCAATTCTAACTAATATAAATTACTTTTTCAGAATGCCATTTTCGCAAGTTTTTTTATTTCTAAATGTCAAAATCTTACATTCCAATGCCAATTCGTTTATAAATTATACCATTTTCGCCCTCAAACCAAGTCCTAACTGAAATATCTTACTTTCATTTGGCAATTCCTACCGATATGAGTCAGGTTATCAGATATAATTGACACAACTCCAACCCAATTCCTTACCTCAATATCTATTTTTCCATCGGTTGATATCAGTCACATATTTATTATACAATTAATGCACCCAAACTTAAGATCTTTCTTCATTATTTACTCTCCTTCTGCCATTATTCTCGATAACAATCACTAAATCGCTATAATTTTGCCGTATTTCCACCAATTTTCTTAATTCAATGTCTTCATTTTCATAGGCCAATTTAACCGATATGGGTCGCTTAGTCAGTATACTATTTCAGCATACAAACACAAGTTCTCAATTCAAAATCAAACTTTTTATTGGCAAGTCTCACCCCTTTCAGTCGCTTAAAGAATATTCCATTGCCACACAAAAACCAAAATTCTAACATCAATATCTTTCTTTTTATTTGCCATCATTAATGATATCAGTCGTTTACAAAGTTATCCATTGTCGTACACAGACAAGTGATTTGCCGGTGTTGTTGCTGCTGGCTGACACTGCAGCGAAAGGATCGGCGTTCTCTTTGCGGTTTCTGGTATATGGACTGCAGAGAATAATCGGGTTCATAATTTCTGAAATTATTAAGTGCAGGACATGGAGTCAGGTGATTCGGACATGACTTTTGAGGGTCAGATCCGAAATTTCAATGAACATTTGGGTCGAAGACAATCAACCACTAATGAATAACCACGTAATGCCCATTCTACAAACAAGTTGTACTACAAGTAGTATGAATCTTATATGGCAAAGACGTTATACCATACTTCCGACATAGATACTAGCTAAAAGCCCAGACACGTGTTTCGCCGATGTTTCTGCTGCTGTGTGACACAGCAACGAGGCGTTCGGCTCCTCAGTGGGTCCCCCAGCGTTCTCTTTGCGGTTTTTGGTATTTGGACTCAAGATAATAATCGGGCAAACAATTTCTGAAATGTTTAAGTGCAGAAAAGTAGTCAGGTGAATCGAATGAACAATTGATTGTAAGACAATCAACCGCAGTGTTATAACCACGGAATGCCCCTTCTACAAACTAGTAGTACAACAAGTAGTATGAATTTTATATGTCAAATACATTACACCGTGCATCCGACATAGGGTCTACAGCTCAAAGCCCAGGGACGCGTTTCGCCAATGTTTCTGCAATTGCGTGATGAAAACTGCGAAATAACCACGTTTTTCCCATTCTACAAACATGTTGTACTACAAGTTGTATGAATCTAATATGGTAAAGGTATTATGTTGTCTTTCCAACAAAGGTACTTGATAAAAGCCCAGACACGCGTTTCAATGATGTTTTTGCTACTGAGTGACAGAGCAATGAGGCGTTTGGATCCTCCGTGGGTCCACCCAGCATTCTTTCTGCGGTTACTCGTATATTGACTCCTGAGAATAATCGGGGAAATAATTTCTGCAATTATTAATTGCAGGACATAGCGTTAGGTGATTCGAACATGGTTTTTAGGGTTGAATCCGTAATTTGAATGAACAATCGGATTGAGGTCAATCAACCACTGTGGAATAACTATGTAATGCCCATTCTTCAAACAAGAATTACTACAAGTAATTTGAATCTTATATGGCAATGACATTATACCGTACTTTCGATATAGGTACTAGCTAAAATCCCATATATGTGTTTCGACGATGTATATGCTACGTGACACAGCAACGAGGGGTTCAGCTCCTTTGTGGGTTTTTCCAGCGTTCTCTTTGCGCTTTCTGTTATAGATACTCCAAAGAATAATCGGAAAACTAATATCTTAAATTATGTAGTGCAAGACATGTAGTCAGGTGAATTTAACATGACTTTTTTGGGTCAGTTTCAAATCTTTAGTGAACATTTCGGTCGACCACTAATAACCACTGTATTAATAACCACGTTCAACCGATTTTTCAAACAATTTATAATAAAATTAGTATGAATCTTATATAACAAAGACATTATTTCGTTTTTCCGACATAGGTACTTGCTACAAACCCAGACACGTGTTAAGCAGATGTGTCTGCTGCTGCGTAACACATCACTTAGGGGTTCGGATCATCAGTGTTCTCTATGTGTTGTCTGGTACAAGGTCTCCAAAGAAAAATAAGGGAAAAAACATTCTGAAATAATAATGTGCAAGACATTAATTCAGGTGAATTGAGGTGTTTTGCCAATGTTTTTGCAATTGCGTGACACAGCAACGAGGGGTTTGGCTCATCAGTGGGTCCGTCCGCGTTCTCTATGACGTTTCTCGTATATTAACTTCAGATAATAATAAGGGAATTTATTTCTGAAATTATTTAATGCGGGACATTGAGTCAGGTGATTCGGACATGACTTTGTAAGGTCAGGGCCAAAATTTATATGAACAATTGGGTTGAAGACTATGATTCCACTAAGTAAAAACGATGTTATTTCCATTCAACAAAAAAAGAAGTACAACGCATAGTAGGAATATTATATGGCAAAGGCATTATACGGTTATTCCGACACATGTTCTAGCTTGAAGCCCAAATATGTGTGTCGCCGATGTTTCTGTTGCTGCGTGACACAGCGCATAGAGGTTCGGATCCTCAGTTGGTACCTTAGCGTTCTTCGTGTGGTTTCTGGTAAAAGGTCTCCAGAGAAAAATCGGGGAAATAATTTCTTAAATAATGAAGTGCAAAACTTGAAGCCAGGTCATTCAGAAATTACTTTTAAGCGTCAGACCGGAAATATTAATAAACATTTGGGTCGAAGATAAGCAACCTCTGTAAAATAACCATCGCATGTCTATTCGACAAACAATTAGTACTACAATATGTATGAATCTTATATGAAAAAAACAGTGTACCGTATTTCCGACATGGGTTAAATCTTAAAGCCCAGACACGTGTTTCGCCGACTTTTCTGCTGCTACGTGACACAGCAACGAAAAATTTGGCTTTTCCGTGCGTCGTTCAGCTTTCTCTTTGCGATTTCTGGTATATGGACTTCAGACAATAATCACGGAAATAATTTATGAAATTATTAACTGCAGGACTTGGAGTCAGGTGATTTGATTATGACTTTTATCCGTCAGAACCGAAATAAAAATGAACATTTTGGTCAACGTAACTCATCCACTGATAAATAACCACTTAATGTCCATTCTTTAAACAAGTAGTTACACAAGTAGTATGAATCTTATGTCAAATACATTTAACCGTTCTTCCGACGTAGGAACTAGCTTAAAGCACAGTCACGTGTTTTTCCGATGTTTCTTCAATTGCGTGACACAGCATCGAGGGGTTCGGCTCCTCAGTGGGCATTTCCACGTTCTCTTTGACGTTTCTGGTATATGGATTATATAGATTAATCAGGAAAATAATTTCTGAAATCATTTAGTGCAGAACATTGAGTCAGGTGATTCGGACAAGAGATTTTTTGTCAGGGCCCGGAATATTAATGAACAATTGTGTCAAAGTCAATCATGTTCTGAGTAATAACGACAATGTGTCCATTAAAAAAACAAGAAGTACTACAAGGAGTATGAATATTTTATGGCCAATACATTATACGGTACATCTGATACAGGTTCTTGCTTTTGGCCCAAACACGTGTGTCGTCGATGCTTCTGCTGCTGTGTGACACAGTAGCGAGGGGTTCAGTTCCTCAGTATGTTTCCCAGACTTCTTTGGTTTAAGATTTTCATTTCTAATACAACTTCTGCTACTGCATCGAAATTAGGCTCTCAAGAGATAAGCGTTGGGAGTCTGGGGCACTAAGTGATGCCAATTCAATCAACTTTGTTGCTCAAATCTTTCATATTCGGTCGTCAGCTATGCGTCTGATTGCAACTCCACCCTTATTTGAAGGTCAAAAGAAAGTACCAGATAAATAGTGCAAAATAGAATGGTTAAATTCGCTTTTAACCAACCAATTTACCTCTGAAACTAGCCAAATTCCCACAATTCCTCTGTTTTCAAATTCGCTTCTAACAACTTAAATTGTCTCGCTTTCACGTATTCAAAACGAAATCGTTCACCTAAAAAATTTATATTTGGTTTAAACTGACATCATTTCTAACTCCATTAATAAGCATTTAAGGGATTTTCCACTTTAACTTAGCAAATTGTTCTCAGTTTTTCTCAAAAATGGTTTCTTCTCCGATTATTGGAAAGCTTATCTTATCATACTAGTTTTTAAAACTTGTTTGAGCTCGGAGATTCATAACTATGGCCGCGTTCATTAAACGCCCTGTTTTGCTAAACTCTTCGAAAAACTGATTGCAAAACAAATAACGGATTTTTGCATAAGCAATAAAATTATCAAGTTTTTCCAACATAGCTTCTTAACGGACTGCTCTTGTGAAACCAACCTCATGTCTTTTATAAATCTTGTAACCGCTTTTCGTAATGATTATCTGTCAGCAGTAGTTATCTTTTATGATCAAAATAAAGGCATTCTATAAAGTGCATCATAAATTACTTAAAGGTAGCTTGAAGCTATAGGATCTCGTTGTCCTCTTACTTAATTTATAAGATCATACATAAGTGATTTAAAAAAGTTTAAAGTAAGGTCCTCATACTCCAATGCAACCCCAATTGTTATTGGTGCCATTCAAGGTACCATATTAGGTCCTTTGTTGTTCTTTTATTATAAGACTGACAATTCATCGACATTTAAAATATTCTCAATCGTTTTTTTATTCTGATGCCCTCAAATGCCTGTTTTCCTACTCAAAATATACGACCGAAGGGTGCCTGGAATAAATTCATTCAGACGTTGACGCTATTTTAACCTGGCGCTCCACATGGCTAATGAAGTTCTCCCCTACTTAGTGTCGCTTCATGAGTTTTGGACCTGTAAGTCTGCTTTAACCTCTGACTTTTGAAGGTTGCCGTATGATTAAATGTTCGTCAATCAAGGACTTGGGCTTGAGCTACACAAATAAATTAGATCTTTCACAAAATGCCGATCGAATTATGGTCAAAGCCGCTTTTATTAGCGGCGTTATTGCTTTATATATCACTTAAAACATACAAAGGACAAAAACCGGATTAGTTGACGCTAAAAACACCAACGAATAATGTGATAGTTGAACAAGGAGTCTTTGTGAACGGAGCCTTTGGTCTACAAAAAAATGAATAAGCCATAGGCTTACTAATCGGGTTAACATTTACTGACGCTGTCTATCGTTTTTTGTCTACGTTAGCAGCTTAAGGTAACAACATATGCCAGCTGTTTCAATCAGACTTGATAGACGATTATATTTGACTGCGTTTAGCACAAAAAGCAAACTGCTGTCTTTTGCATTTGTATGTGCTATGACGCACATGATTAAAAGATTGCCTGAAAATTAAATTAAAGTCATAAGGGTGGATTTGCAGAGCATACAAGTGTAAATGGTGTTGGTGGGCAAATGAAAAGCTTATCAGGCATGAGGGCATTTTGTTTCTCACGTTGAAATAAGAATTGGCTACTTAAGGCCTACTCTGAAGACAGAAAGTGTTGGTAAAAACAATATGTATTAATCTCCCATTCAACTGACGCTAACTCCGATCGCTTTCCTCTGCATGTATGACCGTCCGTCAATCAAGGGGAATGCTCAGAACACCTTACCTCCCGGCCTGTTAACACTCTCCGTTAGAATCGTTTTTTCCACTAGCCTTGTGCAGATTACAAATCTTCCCCTTCTCCGCACCAACCGCTTAACTGACAATCTGTGTCGGAAGCCAGGAGTCCTCAACGCGTGATTTACAGCATATTGACAGGGCCAAGCGAAGGTAAATTCGAATGCTTAGTTGCCAATACGAGCGGTTGATATGTCGTGAAACTTAGAGGGCTTATGATCGCATTGATTTCATTAAGTTAATGCTCTTTCTTATTGGTACTTGTCGTTTTATATTGAAAAGGATAACCTACGGAAGAAGGTGTCATTAATAAAGAAGCGGGTTGATAACAATTCCAAGCCATTCACTAGTCTCAATTATGTCCGATTACAAAAGTCCCATGAGTTATTTCATGAGATGTATTCTTTTAGTATTATTTTTGAGTTCTTATATATATCGAGCGTAAGCTATAAATAATTTTTTTAAAATTTGCTCTCCGTTTATCCTCCACACAGTGAATACGATCTACTTTGAGGCCCATCCGTAGCTGACATTATTTATTCTGTAATTCTGATGGGCAATTTATTATATCTAATGTCCCTTATATCTGTACAAATTTTCCCCTAAACCAAGCAGTATGAAAAACAGACAAATTAAAAAAATACAGATCAAATGCCAACTATTTCAATCAGACATGATAGGAGATTATATTTGGCTGCGTTTGGCACAGCAACCAACCTGATGTCTGTTGCAGTTGCATGTTCTATGTCGCACTCGTTTAAAGACGGCCTGAAACCTGAAGTAAAGTCATATGAGTGGAGTGGCAGAGAATACAAGTTTACGTGGTATTGGCGGGCAGATGGAAAGCTTGTCAGGTATGAGGGAATTTGTTTGGGCACGTTGACATAAGAAATGCCTGCTTGTGGCCTACTCCAAGGACAGCAAGTGCGGGCAAAAAACAATATGTGGTTAATACCCCATCCCACTCACCTTTCCTCCAATCCGTAATCTTCTGCATGCAGAACCGCCCATTGATCAAGGTAAGTGCTCAGTACACCCACACTCCAGGCCAGCTAACACTCTATGTGAGAATTGCTTTTCCCGCTTACCTTTTGCAGATCACAAATATTTCCCCCTCTTCTCACTTACCGCTTAACTGGCAATATTCGTCGGAAGCCAGGAGTAGGCAACCAGTGTTTAGAGTATATCGAAATGGCTGAGCAAAGGGAATTTCGAGAGCATTGTTACCCATGCAAGCAGTTGCTGGGTCGTAAAGTTTAAAGGGGGTGTAATTGCATTGTTTTCTTGTAATTAATGTTCTTTGTTATGGGTAATAGTCGTTTTATATTAAAAAGGATAACCTACGGATAATGTGACTTCAATGTGGAACCGAGAATAAAGCAAAGCTAAGCCATCCACCAGTCTATAAATAAAAAAAATATATATATATATATATATATATATATTGCTAATAGAAGCGAAGATGCGCGTTCCCGGAAATAAATTAGAAGAAGAGGCGATCAAATGAACCATGGTTTTATTGTCCTGACGTTTTAAAATCAAACAAGATTTCATCGTCGGAGGTAAATATTGTACCGCGCCTCACAGTATTTATAGGTGGTAGCATTTTGTCTACCTCTTTGGTGATGGCACACAAACCACGTGCAATCATTTCCAGAGCGGAACAGAGTGCTCTCAAGACACTGAGGGCTGACACCAGCATCGTGATTCTGCCAGCCGACAAAGGACGCTCCACAGTAGTGATGAATAAGACAGACTACATCCAGAAGGCCAAGGCATTACTGGAGGACCGACAGGCGTACCTGCCATGTGACGATGAACCGATGTAGAAACGTGTAACGGAACTCGACAAGACACTCGCCGACATGCAAAAGAACAAGGCAATTACTAAGTCGGTACAACTGGCCATTAAACCAATAGACGCGGCCGCAGCAAGGTTCTACGGACAACTAAAAGATGAGATCCTTCTGGTGACCATTTCTACACACAAACCCACCTATTCACCGCAATAGCTTATGCACCACCATCAATTCTGACTATTTTGGATAAGATCCTTCTGGTGACCATTTATACACACAAACCTACCTATTCACCGCAATAGCTTACTTACCACCATCAAGTCTGACTCTTTTGGATGAGATCCTTCTGGTGACCATTTTTTCACACAAACCCACCAATTGACCGCAATAGATTACTTACCACTATCAATTCTGACTCTTTTGGATGAGATCCTTCTGGTGACCATTTCCACACACAAACCCACCTATTCACCGCAATAGCTTACGCACCACCATCAATTCTGACTCTTTTGGATGAGATCCTTCTGGTGACGATTTCTACACACAAACCCACCTATTCACCGCAATAGCTTACGTACCACCATAAATTCTGACTCATTTGGATGAGATCCTTCTGGTGACCATTTCTACACACCAACCCACCTATTTACCGCAATAGCTTACTAACCACCATCAATTCTGCTTCTGTTGGATGAGATCCTTCTGGTGACCATTTCTACACACAAACCTACCTATTTACCGCAATAGCTTATGTACCACCATCAAGTCTGACTCTTTTGGATGAGATCCTTCTGGTGACCATTTCTTCGCACAAACCCACCTATTCACCGCAATAGCTTATGTACCACCATCAATTCTGACTCTTTTGAATGAGATCTTTCTGGTGACCATTTCTACACACAAAAACACCTATTCCCTGCAATAGCTTACTTACCACAATCAATTCTGACTCTTTTGGATGAGATCCTTCTAATGACCATTTCTACTTACAAACCCACCTATTCAACGCAATAGCTTGCTTACCACCATCAATTCTGACTCTTTTGGATGAGATTCTTCTGGTGACCATTTCAACACACAAAACCCACCTATTCAACGCAATAGCTTTACTTACCACCATCAATTCTGACTCTTTTGGATGAGATCCTTCTGGTGACCATTTCTACACACAAACCCACCTATTCACCGCAATAGCTTACGTACCACCATCAATTCTGTCTCTTTTGGATGAGATCCTTCTGGTGACCATTCCTACACACAAACCCACCTATTTCACCGCAAATAGCTTACTTACCACCATCAATTCTGACTCTTTTGGATGAGATCCTTCTGGTGACCATTTGTACACACAAACCCACCTATTCACCGCAATAGCTTTCTTACCACCATCAATTCTGACTCTTTTGGATGAGATTCTTCTGGTGACCATTTCTACACACAAACCCACCTATTTCACCGCAAATAGCTTACTTACCACCATCAATTCTGACTCTTTTGGATGAGATCCTTCTGGTGACCATTTCTTCACACAAACCCACCTATTTTGACCGCAATAGCTTACTTACCACTATCATTTCTGACTCTTTTGGATGAGATCCTTCTGGTGACCATTTCTACACACAAACCCACCTATTCACCGCAATAGCTTACTTACCACCATCAATTCTGACTCTTTAGGATGAGTACCTTCTGGTGACCATTTATACACACAAACCCACCTATTCACCGCAATAGCTTACGTACCACCATCAATTCTGACTCTTTTGGATGAGATCCTTCTGGTGACCATTTCTACACACAAACCCACCAATTGACCGCAATAGCTTACTTACCACCATCAATTCTGCTTCTTTTGGATGGAGATCCTTCTGGTGACCATTTCTACACACAAACCCACCTATTCACCGCAATAGCTTTATGTACCACCATCAATTCTGACTCTTTTGGATGAGATCCTTCTGGTGACCATTTCTACACACAAACCCACCTATTCACCGCAATAGCTTACTTTACCACCATTAATTCTGACTCTGTTGGATGAGATCCTTTCTGGTGACCATTTCTACACACAAACATACCTATTCACCGCAATAGCTTATTTACCACCATTAATTCTGACTCTTTTGGATGAGATCCTTCTGGTGACCATTTCTACACACAAACCCACCTATTCACCGCAATAGCTTACTTACCACCATCAAGTCTGACTCTTTTGGATGAGATCCTTTCTGGTGACCATTTCTACACACAAACCCACCTATCGACCGCAATAGCTTACTAACCACCATTAATTCTGACTCTTTTGGATGAGATCTTTTTGGTGACCATTTCTACACACAATCCACCTATTCACCGCAATAGCTTACTTACCACCATCAATTCTGACTCTTTTGAATGAGATCCTTCTGGTGACCATTTCTACACACAAACCCACCTATTCAACGCAATAGCTTATGTACCACCATCAATTCTGACTCTTTTGGATGAAATTCTTCTGGTGACCATTTCAACACACAAACCCACCTATTCACCGCAATAGCTTACTTACCACCATCAATTCTGACTCTTTTGGATGAGATCCTTCTGGTGACCATTTCTACACACAAACCCACCTATTCACCGCAATAGCTTATGTACCACCATCAATTCTGACACTTTTGGATGAGATCCTTCTGGTGACCATTTCTACACACAAACCCACCTATTCACCGCAATAGCTTACTTACCACCATCAATTCTGACTCTGTTGGATGAGATCCTTCTGGTGACCATTTCTACACACAAACCCAGCCTATTCACCGCAATAGCTTACTTACCACCATCAATTCTGACTCTTTTGGATGAGATCCTTCTGGTGACCATTTCTACACACAAACCCACCTATTCACCGCAATAGCTTACTTACCACCATCAAGTCTGACTCTTTTGGATGAGATCCTTCTGGTGACCATTTCTACACACAAACCCACCTATTCACCGCAATAGCTTTACTTACCACCATCAATTCTGACTCTTTTGGATGAGATCCTTCTGGTGACCATTTCTACACACAAAACCCACCTATTCACCGCAATAGCTTACTTACCACCATCAATTCTGACTCTTTAGGGATGAGATCCTTCTGGTGACCATTTATACACACAAACCCACCTATTCACCCGCAATAGCTTTATGTACCACCATCAAGTCTGACTCTTTAGATGAGATCCTTCTGGTGACCATTTCTACACACAAACCCACCTATTCACCGCAATAGCTTACTTACCACCATCAATTCCTGACTCTTTGGATAAGATCCTTCCTGGTGACCATTTCTACACACAAACCCACCTATTCACCGCAATAGCTTACTTACCACCATCAATTCTGACTCTTTGGAATGAGATCCTTCTGGTGACCATTTCTACACAAACCCACCTATTCACCGCAATAGCTTTACTTACCACCATCAATTCTGACTCTGTTGGATGAGATCCTTCTGGTGACCATTTCTACACACAAACCCACCTATTCACCGCAATAGCTTACTTACCACCATCAATTCTGACTCTGTTGGATGAGATCCTTCTGGTGACCATTTCTACACACAAACCCACCTATTCACCCGCAATAGCTTACTTACCACCATCAATTCTGACTCTTTTGGAATGAGATCCTTCTGGTGACCATTTCTACACACAAACCCACCTATTCACCGCAATAGCTTACTTACCACCATCAATTCCTGACTCTTTTTGGATGAGATCCTTCTGGTGACCATTTCTACACACAAACCCACCTATTCACCGCAATAGCTTTACTTACCACCATCAATTCTGACTCTCTTTTAGATGAGATCCTTCTGGTGACCATTTCTACACAAAACCCACCTATTCACCGCAATAGCTTATCTTACCACCATCAATTCTGACTCTTTTTGGATTGAGATCCTTCTGGTGACCATTTCTACACACAAACCCACCTATTCACCGCAATAGCTTACTTACCACCATCAATTCTGACTCTTTTTGGATGAGATCCTTCTGGTGACCATTTCTACACACAAACCCACCTATTCGACCCAATAGCTTACTTACCACCATCAATTCTGACTCTGTTGGATGAGATCCTTTCTGGTGACCATTTCTACACACAAACCCACCTATTCACCGCAATAGCTTGCTTACCACCATCAATTCTGACTGCTTTTGGATGAGATCCTTCTGGTGACCATTTCTACCCACAAACCCACATATTCACCGCAATAGCTTTCTTACCACCATCAATTCTGACTCTTTTGGATGAGATCCTTCTGGTGACCATTTCTACACACAAACCCACATATTCACCGCAATAGCTTTCTTACCACCATCAATTCTGACTCTGTTGGATGAGATCCTTCTGGTGACCATTTCTACACACAAACCCACATATTCACCGCAATAGCTGTACTTACCACCATCAAGTTCTGACTCTTTTGGATGAGATCCTTCTGGTGACCATTTCTACACACAAACTCACCTATTCACCGCAATAGCTTACTTACCACCATCAATTCTGACTCTTTTGGATGAGATCCTTCTGGTGACCATTTCTACACACAAACCCACCTATTCACCGCAATAGCTTACTTACCACCATCAATTCTGACTCTGTTGGATGAGATCCTTCTGGTGACCATTTCTACCCACAAACCCACCTATTCACCGCAATAGCTTTACTTACCACCATCAATTCTGACTCTGTTGGATGAGATCCTTCTGGTGACCATTTCTACACACAAACCCACCTATTCACCGCAATAGCTTACTTACCACCATCAATTTCTGACTCTGTTTGGATGAGATCCTTCTGGTGACCATTTCTACACACAAACCCACCTATTCACCGCAATAGCTTACTTTACCACCATCAAGGCTGTCTCTGTTGGATGAGATCATTCTGATGACCATTTCTACACACAAACCCACCTATTCACCGCAATAGCTTACTTACCACCATCAAGACTGACTCTTTTGGATGAGATCCTTCTGATGACCATTTCTACACACAAACCCACCTATTTACCGCATTAGCTTACTTACCACCATCAAGGCTGTCTCTGTTGGATGAGATCCTTCTGGTGACCATTTCTACACACAAACCCACCTATTCAACGCAATAGCTTACCTACCACCATCAAGGCTGACTCTGTTGGATGAGATCCTTCTGGTGACCATTTCTACACACAAACCCACCTATTCACCGCAATAGCTTACTTACCACCATCAAGGCTGTCTCTGTTGGATGAGATCCTTCTAATGACAATTTCTACACACAAACCCACCTATTCACCCGCAATAGCTTACTAACCACCATCAAGGCTGACTCTTTTGGATGAGATCCTTCTGGTGACCATTTTCTACACACAAACCCACCTATTCACCCGCAATAGCTTACTTACCACCATCAAGGCTGTCTCTGTTGGATGAGATCCTTCTGGTGACCATTTCTACACACAAACCCACCTATTCACCGCAATAGCTTACTTACCACCATCAAGTCTGACTCTGTTGGATGAGATCCTTCTGTTGACCATTTCTACACACAAACCCACCTATTCAACGCAATAGCTTACTTACCACCATCAAGTCTGACTCTGTTGGATGAGATCCTTCTGATGACCATTTCTACACACAAACCCTACCTATTCACCGCAATAGCTTACTTACGACCATCAATCTGACTCTGTTGGATGAGATCCTTCTGGCGATCATTTCTGCACACAAATCCCACCTATTCGACCGCAATGGCTTACTTACCACCATCAATTCTGACTCTGTTGGATGGAATCCTTCTAGTGACCATTTCTACCGAGCCCACCTATTCAACGCAATGGGTTGCACCACCATCAATTCTGACTCTGGTGAAATCCTTCTGATAGCCATTTCTGCGCAAACCTACGTATTCACCGCAAAGCTTATTAGGCCATCAGGGTCTTCGTTGGATGAGATCCTTCTGGTGACCATTTCTTCACACAAACACACCTATTCACCGCAATAGCTTACTATACCACCATAGATTCTGTCTCTGTTGGATGAGATCCTTCTGGTGACCATTTTCTTCACAAATCACCTATTCACGCGCAATCACTTACCACCATCAAACGCTGACTCTGTTTGGATGAGATCCTTCTGGTGACCATTTCTACACACGAAAACCACCTATTTCCCTGCAATGGCTTACTTACCACCATCAATTCTGACTCTGTTGGATGAGATCGCTTCTGGTGACCATTTCTACGCACAAACCCACCTATTGCACATAGCTTAGTTACCACCATCAAGGCTGTCTCTGTTGGATGAGATCCTTCTGGTGACCATTTCTACACAGAAACTCACCTATTCACCTCGCAATAAGCGCCTTACCACCATCAGTGCTGACTCTGTTGGATGAGATCCTTCTGGTGACCATTTTCTACACAGAAACACACCTATTCACCCGCAATAGCTTACTTACCAGCATCAGAGTGCTGACTCTGTTGGATGAGATCCTTCTGGTGACCATTTCTCACACAACGCACCTATTTGCCCACGCAATAGCTTATCTTACCATCAAGGTCTGTCTCTGTTGGATGAGATCCTTCTGGTGACCATTTCTACACACAAAACCCACCTATATCACCGCAATGGCTTACTTACCGCCATTAATTCTGACTCTGTTGGATGAGATCCTTCTGGTGACCATTTCTAAAACAAACCCCGCCTATTCCTCACCAATAACTTACTTACCCAGCTTATCAAGGCTGTCTCGTATTAGATGAGATCCTTCTAGTGACCATTCTACACA